>CABHPH010123053.1:0-11507 GCA_902168325.1 Peromyscus nudipes
GCTAGGTAGCCCCAAACTCATGAGAATATGAGTGGCACAAATTGAGTTGGTGGGTTTAAAAGAAGTGGGGAGGGGATTTAGGAGGAATTCGGAGGAATGGGGATGGATATGCTCAAAACACATTGTATGAATCATCAAGGAATTAATAAAAGTATATTCAATATGTGTCTTTGTTGGTTTTATGAATTATGTTGCAGGGAAGGAAGAGGATTCACCAGCCAGGGGCTGGGAACCCCCACATCCCAGATTGTTAGAACATTCACCACAGGTTCTATTCTGTGCTACCAAAGTCCTCATGTGTCCACAGCTGCCAGGAATTTTTGTCATCTACAGAGAAAGGAGGTAAACACACCTCAAAATGCAGCTGTGTTCAAAAAGTGATTACAACATGGGAAGTGCAATGAATCCTGAAGAATCATCATCAGGAAGAGTGCAAAGGGCCAGGCGAAAGATGTCTGAGTGGCCTGGTGGGCATCAGAGAGAAGCATTAGCATCTCTGGAGGTAACTTTCAGACCAGGTGGCTTGACAACTATCAGAGAACCACTTCTTTCTCTGAGTCAACATAACATAAACCTCACCCCTGGATTTGGCCACTGATGGATGGATGGGATGGGGACATGAGTGAGGGTGGGGTTTGGTTGGGAGGGATGAGTTCAGCAGTTTGGGATGCAGCAGCTGAGGTGTCTGCAGACATCCAGGCACTGAGTGTCATTCATGGCCTGAGCCATCCACATACATAGGACCACTGGCACCTGAACACCTTCTATAATAATTGACCTTTACCTAGGATGGCTGGGGGACACTAATCATCAGGGTTCACTTTCACCATGAGTCAACAGCTCCTTTGGATAACCTGCCTGGTTCCTATTTAAAAGTGAGCTCTGCCAGATGGTTAGTTAAAAAGTCATTTGGAATAAGCAAAATATTCTGGCTGTCACCAATGAAAACCTGTTAAGGACACACCCTAACAGCTCTTTGAGTCTCTAGACTTTCACTATCTTTGAAGTATTTTACAACTATGCTGTAGAGTTACTGCAGACTTATTCTTGTAGATAGATGTGCATATAATACATCCAAATGGGATTCAGTAGATTACTTTCCTACTGAAAATCCATTTTGGTACTGCTTTACTCCATAATGATTGATGCTTCACTGTTTCGCCTTTGAATTGGTTGTTAACCTTTCCACCTGTCAATGAATGAACTAAAATTAAAAAAAAAATCTTCACATGTGCTTATCTATATTTCTGAATCCTTAAAAAAATACTGTCCTTAGCATGGGCAGGACCATTGCCTCTTGGAAATAAAAGACTCACCTCAGTCCATGAAATGTAAACCCACACCTGTCAATTCACATGGCCTTAGGCAGGTGTCCATGACTCTTCATATCTTCAGGGTGCTCAGTCCCTCTAAGAGGCCATTCCAATGCTTTCCATAGGGACCACAGCTGTGCTGATTGTAACAAAATCAGTCTAAATGGAGGTAACATCACAATGATTCCTCTTGCTGAGAGGTGATGACTGTTTAGGACATATAGAAACATATAGCCCAGGCTTCTTTACAAGAGCACAGGCTAAAGTGGCTGGGCGTTGAGGGTGAGGAGGAGGATGCAGGCCCAGCAATGAAGCTGAGGTGGAATGACATGTAAGAAGACTTCACATTCCTTCTAGAAAAACAGAATCACAACTGGTACATATGACCTGACTTTTCCTGACTCTTAAGCTTTCCCTTATACTTTCACCAGATTTTCTTGGCACCCAGGAAAGCACACAGCAACCCACTCCCTGGTTTCAGTGAGCCTGGTTATTTATGGAAGGTGGTAAGGTCATGCTTTCCCACTGGAGGTGAGGAACACATGGTCTTCTCCTGGGAACCCCAGCACTTCCCAGGGCCTGTCCTCCCTACCAGGAGGGGGATCAGATGGGGTCTCTCAACCATGTAAACATGATGACCCAGTGTTCAAAACACATCAGCTTGCACTAGGCTCCACAACGACACCAACATTCCAGCTCTTTCTTCTGCCCACGCTTTAAGTTCCTATACAGTGGAAGTGCTGGGGTTCTCAAGAGGAGACCAGTGTTCCTCACCTCCAGTGGGAAAGCATGTCCTTACCACCACCTCATTCATCCTCAGCTCCAAAGCACCGCCGCTGGTAGGGTTCTGGGGATCCAGGAGCAACTCTTTTATTTGTGCAGCTTTCTGGCAGGATCCATACCCCTGTAAGAACCAGTGCCCCTACACACTATCCTTATAGCACAGAAAGCAGACCTTGAGCTCCAAAGTTCCACTGAGGTTCCCAGAAAACCTCAAAGTCATTCCTAAAGTGACAGAGATGTGACCACTTCATTTCAGCTTACCTCAGAACTCGATCTTTGTGACATTCATCATGGGTAGCTAAGTTGGTGGAAATGTAGCTTCAGATAAACATCTCTATGTTAAATGTTAAACCCTCCACCCACCTCATCTCATTTAATCCTTGAAACACCACAAGAGAAGGAACTACCATTCCCATTTTACAAAAAAAGAAATGTGGCAGCTGGAGGCATTCATCCACAAACCAGCAATAAGGAGTGATCTGGCCTGGCACAGTCAGCCACTAGAACCCACTAGCATGTGCACACCTTCCTGAAGAATTTCCTTAAAAATATTTTTTAATCCTATTAAGTTATTTGAATAACAAGTACTGCAGTTTTTTTTTCCCTTTGTGCATGATGTGTGAATATCTAGGTACAACGTGGACACATTCCTGTGTGTGAGTGTGGATGTGGGTATGGCACATATATGGAAGTCAGAGGACAACCCCTGGTGTTGGTCCTTGACTTCCTCTTGAGAGACAGAGACTAGCTGGCTCACAAGCTTCCTGGGATTTTCCTGTCTATACCACACATGTCCTGGTAGGGGCAGTGGGATTACAGACATTCATGCAAATGCAGGTCCTCAACACATACCAAAAAAGCCCCTCTACTCACAGCATTCTGCAATTGTTTCTTTTAATATACACTTTTACTTCCTAACATGTGGTTGAATGAGCAGTCACGGGGAGAGGATGATCTTCCCTCCTTGACTTCACCACCATGGTGCCCCATCATGGAGGCTAGAGGCTGTCTCAAGTGGAGGGGTCCCTGCCTCAGGCTCCAACAATGGAGACACTGTGTCAGACAGAGAAAAGGAAACCATATCCTGCTGGCATCACTGAGACACTTGGATCACATCAACCCTGAAACTCACTCCACCTCTGGACTTTCCAGTTTCAGGAGCCAAAACCCTCCGCTCATTGTTCAGGTTGGTTGAATGGGGTTTTCTGTTACCTGGGACTATAAATATAATTTCCTGAGGAGTAACATCCACTCATTTGTGGCATTTCATACAGTGGTGAGCTTGGCCAAGTGAATGCACCACACATCAATACATTAAGTAAAAAGAACCACAGAAAATTGAAAAAAAAAATGACCGTTGTTTGGATGAAGCTCCAAAGACATTTTCTGGAAGGATCCTTAAGAGTGGCTGTCTTTGAGCAACAGAAAACATACATTTCACTTTACACTCTATTCACACAGCTTTTACTTATGCTTTAGAAAATGAAAGTTAAAAGTTTGAGGTGACAAATATGATGGTCTAAGGTGATAATTTAATTTGGTAGTTATTAAGCTATGTTTTTGAAGCCCCTGCTGGGATATGAGGTACAAAATACAGAAGAAAGCCAAGTGAAGAAATATCTGTCTTTGAGCTTTGCAGTACTTGTATGCTGTCACTCCAAATAAAGCATCCCCCAACACTGGTAAGGGTCCCAAAACCCCAGAACAACATCTGCTTAAGAGCATTCTTTAACTCTTTTTTCCACAGTTACACCTTAGCCCCAGAGTTTTGTCTTATTTATTTATTCATTCATTCATTCATTCATTCACTCATTCATTCATTCATTTATATATGTTATGTTATGGTATGTTTGCCTGCCTGTATGTATGTGTACCACATGTGTGCCTAGTGTCCACAGATATCAGAAAAGGGTGTTGGATCCCCTGGAGCTGGAGTCACAGGTGATTGTGAGCTACCACATGGATATTGGGAACCAAACCTGGGTCTTCTAGAAGAGCAACAAATGCTCTTAATTGTTAAGTCATCTTTCCTACCCCTAGCCCCAGTTCTACAATGCTCACCTGACATTTTCCAGAGGATCATTGGAGACACCAAAAGTGACCAAAGGGACAGCCCTTTTATGTGTCGAGGATGAAGTACAGATACTAAATAAGGTCACTTCAAAAGGCTGGACCGCACCCTTCTGGACATAACGCAAACATCTCAACTAAGATCATGATGGAAGGTAGGGTATTCCCACAGTTCAAGGATGACAATGTGGTACCCATGGTCTTTAAGGACACAGAAAAATGTAATGCTGGATGGAACAAAGGCCCACCCATGGGCATACACATTCTCTACCCCCTCACTTGTCAGAGTGGAGGGATTTCAACCAGTTCTTGCACCTCTGAAGTTATGGGCCAGGAAGCATCCCTCTGCTGAGGAGCCCTCCAAGGATAGCAGCCCACGTGCTGTCTCAGTAGCCTCCAAAGTGTCTCTCTCAGAGAAGGAAGTGTCTGATCCTGCACTGTCCAGCACAGAAAAACATCCAACAGCTCAAGCGGCAGTGTCCTGTCTGGACCCTTGGTCTCTGAGCACTCTGGCCTGAATGGGCAGTATTCCCAGGGCTAGACCAGATAACTGAGAATAGTGCTGCTCTGAGTACTTGGAAAGGAAGTTTTTCCAGTTCATGCTTCTAGCTGAGGGTGGCAAAGCATGAGCCACCCAGTTTCAACTGTAGGGTGCACATGAAGGATACCTGCAGTCTGTCAGGATGTGCCTTAACCACTGGGTTCCTGTATCACCCAGTTACACCTGATGCCTCAGGTCAGCTCAGTGGCTCAATTTATCACCAAAATGCTTAAAGCGTTTTTTTGTTTTTTGTTTTTTTTTTTTTTAAATCATGATACCAAACAAAAAATGACCCAAACAACAGCATTAATATAAAGATATATTCCATAAAAGAGTTTGGCAGGTCAAAGAGAAGCATCACACTTCCTAAAAACAAGCATTCTTCTTCCTCTAGTCTATAGAGAATTATTTAGAAAACTATAACATCATCATCATCATGAACACACACCCACCAGTATCACCAGTATACACCACACTAGAATGTACACCTCGGCAAGTCACTGAAGGTAGGCACTCAACCCCTGAACGGTGAGGACACATACAAGCTACAGAGAAGCATTAGAGGAGCCCAGCCCAAGGTGGACAGACACCAAGCATGCCTCAGGAGCATCCAGTACTTGAGACACACATCATTTTCAAGAGCAGCCCCAGAACAGCACTGACAGTGGAGACAACAGCAGAAGAATGGCATCTGGGTGGAGGAGTCACCACGGACATTAGAAGACGACGTGCTGAGCTTCACACAGCACCTGGTATCTGTGGCTCGCAAGGGCCTGGCTGCAGAGTGTTGCCCTCCAGGGACAGCACACTTTGGGCCACTAGCTGTATGTGGTCATGAGAGGAACCCAGTTTCCAGCTAGCAATCAGGAACTTGGGCTCCCTGGAGGGCAGTGGAAGAAAGGGTCAATCAGGATTCAAGTTCTGGTGGCAGTTTCAGTAGCACCGAGACCAGAAGACAGTGAAGCCAAGCAGGGGTGCGTGGAGGGCATGTGGACTAGAGGAGAGGCTGTCACAGCTGGTTCTTGAGACACTCAGGGAACTGAAAAGGGCAGCTGGGTCCCAGACACTGGGTAAGGCTGCCGAGAAAAGAATGCTGGAGAGAAGAGGCAATGAAGCCATGGTGAAGGAACACTCTTACCCCTATAAATAAACTATTTACATGTTTTAAGAACAGGAGAGCAGGCTCTCAGCAGGGCTTAATGCTATGGAGACACAAGGCTGATCTACCCTGGGAGAGCATTGTAGGCTTGGAAGGCAGTGGCAAGGTGCTTCCCTGGGACCGGTTATGGCTGGCTCAGGCTTACTTCATGTGGACATGGCTGAGGATCCTGCAAACCCGTGGCATGTTTGCACCACCATGAACCCTGTTGGCACTCAGGAACCCACTGGACCACTTATTCCTCCCCCATGCTTCTTGATCCAATGGAGCCAGAAGTTGTCCTCAACCTGCTGGTCCAACACAAATGTTCCACCCACAGAAGATAATAGTTGAGCATGTATGTACCTAAGCCTTACTGAGTGGGTAGGGGCCTGCAGACACTCTTGGGCTCCAAGAGGGCCTTCAAGCCCTCCTTGCAGCCATGGGAACCATCTGTCCAATGTGTCCACATGAAGACACATTCTCTGTCTCTGGGCAAACCCCTTCAGAGATGTCATGTCAAGTGTGGGCAGATGAGAAGGGGCCTTTGTCTTCAGCACCAGCAAGAAGAAACAGAGAGGTCACGTCACACTGATGCCGAAGACTGGGGTCTGGCTGTGGGTGGCTTCACCTCCATGTGTGGCTCAGCTCCACTTGCTGCCGTTGCTTCTCAGAAGTGATGACCTGCCTTCACTGCCTCGATGTCTGAGATCAGGGTCCTCGCCAGGAAGATGCCAAAGATCTGAAACCAAAGCCAAAGATCAGTGGCCGAAAACAGGGGCAGGGAGCAGCGGAACTGGTGGAGACTGCCTGTATGGACTCCCTCACCTACCCTATCAGGTCAAGGGTGAAGTGAGAGCAGAGTGTGAGCAAGTTACAAAGCCTAACCTGCCCCATGGAAAATGAGCCCAGGGTAGGCTGCTGCATCTCTCAAGCATGGAAGAGGTAAGGCCAGGAGCCACAGACCAGAATAGATGCTCAGCCTGCCTCCAGGGAGTGAACATGCCATACACCATAGACAGGACCCACATATCTGAGCTCTAGGTCAAACTGAAAAATAGCACCAACTGTTGAGAAACAGCCACCCCGTCACCCTGATTCCTAAGAGAATAATCTCACAGCCATGCCCCTGATGTCTGCAGACACATCCTGATCTTAGCAGACAGGAATGTAGTGAAGGAAGGGTGAGGATTTTCTACCTAAACAGACAACACACATTTGGAGATGTGCTCGATTTTTCCCCCTTTGAAGTTCTTTGCTTCATAAGTGAAGCCAGTTTCTCGGAGTTCTCTTTCTGCCCACTTCACAAACGTTTCCTTTGCTTTTCCACAAGCTTCTCTCTAGTGGTCTTCTGCAGTCACTGGTCACACACAGTGAAGAATAAAGGGATGTGGTGTGATTGCAGCCAGGTCCACCCCAGTCACCTCCTCAAGGCAGAGCCGCCTGACATGTATTCCCCACGCCAACACAGCCTCCACTGTCCCAGAAGTTGCTCAATGCCAGTGCCTCTTACTCATGGGCACTAGGAAACTGACAGTGTCCCCGAAAAAACTGGATTCTTGACTTTTTCTAGATTTTCCTGTGGGCACCAGCCGACCCATTCACCCCTGGGCTACCAATGTCTGTTCACATGAGAAATTTGTTTCAAATGAATAGGCACAGCTTTAAGCCGCAAAAGGCAGTAAGCCACAGGGGCCTCTGTGGTGAGGGGAAGACTCCAGGAAACCCAGCCAGGGGACAGGGACAAGGAAGTTCTGAGATAACTGCCCCAGCTAATAGGAAGAGTCACCTCCCACACTAGAGCTCCTGACATCTCCTTAAATCCTGCTATTTTAATCTACCAGAAAGGAAAGATCCCAAAGAGGCGACAGTTACTGGCCATGAACTGCAATTACCATGACCACCACACAGGCAATACCATATGAAGCCTACTGGGCCCTCCAGAAAGGGCCACAGCTGTCCCATCTGTGTGCCCTAAAGAAGATCTCCCTTCAGGTAGCAGACTGTGGAGACAAAGGAGCCACAGCCCATCCTGGGTCCACCCTCCAACACACATGTACAGGTGCCACCATGCTATACATATACATGTACCTAGCCTTGGACACTATTTCCTAGGCCAGATTCCTTCCCAGCAGACCATGTGTTAAGGGCCCGGTGCTTGAACTCTGGAGCATACCTGCAGCAGTGAGATGGCAATGAAGACACCAGCCACAATGTAGATGTTCCTGGGCAGCCAGCCTTCCAGAGCCTGGATGCACCCTTTCGTAAAGATGAACTCGTCCCACTTGCTCTTCAACTGCAGAGAAACAGCACAGTGGCCTCAGCCTGAGCACTCACAATCCCTGCCCTGTCCCCAGAGAGCCTGGTTCTGTATGGGGCAGGGCAAAGCACAGCATGTGGATGATGGTCTTGGGGGGCTGAATAAAGACCACAAGAGAAACTCTGCATGAGAAATACTCCAGATTCAGTCTAGGCCTCTCCCAGGGCAAGCTGCTATCCTATCATCTAGCTAACTAAATGACAGTTAGTTCCTCTGAGAAGAGCCAAAGATGAACTTACTCTATATCTCCACTCCTGGAGACATACAAGGGCACTACAGCCAGAGAGACGGGCCTGAGGTCAAGTCCTGGCTCAGCCTTGAATTCTGGCTATTATGTCCTTACATGTAGTTAGGACATACATGTCTTTCAAGGTACAGATAAGGAAAGGGGATTCCAAGCATTCTCAGTCAAAAAAGCTGGCAGAAAAAAGGACAGTGTCTCTTTAGGTTGTCTCCCACTGGTCAGACAGCTCCCCTTCTACCAATTCTCCTGGAAATCAGGTCCGGTGGGGACCCTGTAACAGCACACACCCTACTCTTATTACCTCGTAAGTGGCAATCAGCCTGTTTCTTCCCCATCAACTCCCTCCATGTCAACACAGATGAAACATCAACGCATGTCAGGGGCATTATGGGATACATCATGCCTTCATTGCTCCCCCCAGGAAACCTCAGACTGTGACTGTATGTGAAGAGGGGAGATGGTGTTCAGGCCCGGAAGACAGGCCTGGAACAGATCCTTCCCAAGCAGCCGCAGGAGTCAACTCAGCTGACAGCTTGATCTCAGACTTCTGAGCTCCAGATTCATGAGAAAATAAATGTCAGCTTTTGAGCCTCCCTGTCTTTACATTTTGTTTTGATTGCCCCAAGTAGCGATGAGATTCTGGGGAAAGCTGGGTTCCATAGATGCCCCTCTCCAGCTTTATCTGTCTGGGACACTGAAACAAAGCACATGGTGGCCTAAAGCGACAGTAATTCTTCGTCACCACCGTAGAGCCTTGAGATTCAGTGTCTGGTGCTGCGTTCTGCTTAAACAGTGTCTTCCCACTGAATTCTCACATGCTGGAAGAGGTGAAAGGCTTTGTTTGTTTGTTTGTTTGTTGAAGGTTTATTTGTTTATTTTACTGTGTAAGCATTCTGGCTGCATTTATGTCTTTGCACCCTGTGTATACAGTGCCTGCAGAGGCCAGAAGGCAGCATCTATCCTCTGGAACTGGAGTTACAGATGGTTGTGAGCACGACGTGTGTGCTAGGAACCAAACCTGGGTCCTCTGAAAGAGCAACAGTGTTCTTTAATCTCTAAGCCATCTCTCCAGGCCATACTGGGCATTTTAATAAGGTCAGTAATCTCAATCATGAGGGCTCTGCCTTCACTGGGAACTAGGTTTCAGCTTGTGAATTCTGGGGGGGATAAAACAATCAGCCTGTTCCTGTGAAAGCAAGGTCAATGGAAGATTCCCAAGATGCAGATTGACTGTCCTAGTGTCCGTGGCTAAGAAGGGGGATTTCTACATTCCCAGACACCCCTCTGTTTCACAACAGCAGCCATCCACATCACCAAAACCTAGAAAACAGACTGCAGTGAGGGAGTGGTATGCCTTCTGGCTATCTTCTCACACCCAAGCCCTCACTCACTGTGGTCTGAAAGAAGCTCTGGATTCTGAGCTCCACCCTAGTCCAGGCATCTCCCTCTTGCTACTGCCTCCTTGTGGAAGCTGGAGCAAGTCACACACCCCAAAAGCTTTATCCTCAATTCCTGCACAACAGAAATTTTGTTACACAGCCTCTGCTCCCAATTCACACTATCTAATGCAGTGATAGGTTTAGTGATACAAGGGCTTTAGAGTCACGGGGCTTCAAATCTGTGTGTGTGTGTGTGTGTGTGTGTGTGTGTGTGTGTGTCTGTGTCTGTGTCTGTGTCTGTGTGTGTGTACACACGCGCGCTTGTGCATGCAGACTCGGCTCACTTTAGGCTTAGATGTGATCTTCTAAGTGAATCCTGCTGTTTCCCTACTCCAATCTGCACTTCTGCTAAAGCAGGAGGTTAGAGCACAAGACTGAAACCTGAGAAAGAGTTCCCCAGAACCCGGGGAAGCTTTGTGTTGGTATTCTTACCTGAATCCTGACATCATAGCCACACTGTGTGTTCACAACTTTTTGCTGTAAGAAAAACAGAAAACTTAAGTCACTCTTGTCCTGTCAAAAACCTAGGTAGGAAGCACTAGAAAAATCACAACCCAGCACCAGGAAACACCTGTGGAGATTCCATCACAGCTCACACCCTGCAGTCAACTGCCAGCTCCCCTTCCAGGCTAGCCCAGGGGTCAGTGAGCTGCTTCTGTGGTGGTTCAGCAGTAAATTTCACAGGCTGCAAAAGCAGGACTCGCTCTGCCTCATCAGCAAGAGCACAGACTTGGACAGCACATAAACAGTCAGACTTGGCTCTATTTTCAGGGAACTAAGGACACTGGGATCTGAATTTCATACAAATTCTTATACATCACAAATTATTATACTTTTTTTTCTTCAACCATGTTTGCAGTTAGATGCAGAATATTCTCCAAAGGCTTGGTCCCCAGGGTGCTGCTATTGGGAGGTGGTAGAGACTTGAGGCGATGGATCCTGGGGGGAAGCCCTTAGGTCTCTAAAAATGTGTCCTGTAAAGGCACAGTGGGATTCTGTTTTGTTCTTTAGCTATGTAGACTCCTCTGCCATGGGCTCCTTGCCATCTCCACCACAGACCTGACAGCATCAAGGCCACCTCCAACACTGTGAACAAGCATAATTCTTTCTTCTTAAATTTCGGGGATTAAATTTAGGGTCTCTTGCATAATAAGTATGCTCTCTACCACTGGGGCCCAAAAACCTTTCCTCAGAGGGTTGGAAACAGTGATGGAAAACTGACGGCAACAACCATTGAAAAGTAAATAAACGCATCTTAGTGGGCTCACAGGTCATACAAAGCAACCAGTCAAATTTCGGCCTTGGGCCACAGTTGGTCAGCCTTTGTGCCAGTAGGCACTATTAACACTCGCTACACTCACGGCACCAACACTTGCTACACTGGTGTATTTCAAACATCCCTGGACACCTCAGACACCACTGTGCAACCTCAGCAAATAGGCCTCTCCCACACCAAGGATCCTGCCCAGGTAATAACAGAGTGAAGGCTTGCTTCTCAGAGGCTGTGGCTAGGCATCACAGGGCTGTGCAGAAGCTTGTGCAGGGCCGATCTCTACTCAAGCAAAACATAACAGTCTTTCTTCACAGGTTACCCAAAGTGCTCAATTTCCAGAACCCTGAGGACTTAGGCCTAATCTAAGAATGGAAGTAGGTGAAGAA
>CABHPH010123054.1:0-16537 GCA_902168325.1 Peromyscus nudipes
AAACTCCACTAATTTTAAGGCATATCAATTGCTAAATTCAACAATAGTTCATTTACTCTCTTCAACAGCCCTAGAGTGGGCTAGGAGACTAGTGTGGCACTTAACCTAGCATTTAGCAGAAAGCCCTGGGTTCCCATCCCCAATAATCAAAGGAACAAAGTTGGTAACTAGTGAAACCAAATTTCAATACCAGGTCTGCCAGACTCTCAAAACTTTCGCACTGAACAATTAATCATAAACTTGGTCTTTCTCAAACTTTAGTATGCACAGAATCAATCACTGGAGGATCTTGCTAAAATGAAGACTAATTCAACAATCTGCAGTGAGGCCAAAGATTCTGCAGCTCTAACAAGCTCCCGGGTATCACAGGTCCCTCTGGCCCACCACTCCCTGACCACCAGCCAAAGCCAAACTATTCCGTTTCTGTGACCACTACCCCCTTCCTGAATCTCTGTGATCAGCTAATGAAAATCTCCAAAGTTAATGAGTATGGCCTAACCCCACCCTTACTCTCAGCTCAGGTCTCTAAGCAACACAGGTAATTAGGATCTGCCTACTTACTACCGAAACAGCTAGTTTCAACTGGGCTCAGTCCTTTCCCACTCGACCTGTTCTACGTCTCTGACAGTTTTTGTTGAGCTCTTGGTGCTGAAGAACACTACCAATCACATTCAGAAGTGGCTCTGCACACAAGAGTGTGATTTTAATCGCCTTTCTATAGCTATTCAGGATCCCGGTCTAAAAGAAAGTCTAAAGTTTAAATTATGCAATTTAACTGAGTTCATGTGTAGAGCAGAGGTGATTTTTCTGTCTCAGGAGCCCTAGAGTCTCCTCTCTGCAGACCTTCTGCTCCATAGGGTTCTCTTAAGGTAAACAATTCTGCAGCTCTACTTCAGTAGTTCAGGTCAGAGTACTATTCGGTTATCTGACACGAAAATCTAAAAGCAACTCAGACCACAAATCCCAACTTCTGTGACTTAAGGTAAAGTCAAGCGGGGCTAATCAGACTGAACTGCAAACCCAGTTCAATCATTAGCTGTGAGACCCTCAGGGAAGG
This sequence comes from Peromyscus nudipes, assembly GCA_902168325.1. Classification (NCBI taxonomy): domain Eukaryota; kingdom Metazoa; phylum Chordata; class Mammalia; order Rodentia; family Cricetidae; genus Peromyscus; species Peromyscus nudipes. The sequence goes on from CABHPH010123054.1 coordinate 1,058, forward strand.
TATTTAGGTTCTTAACCTTGTTTCCTCAGCTGTAAAACCTACCGTGTCACTGGATTGACACAGGATGTGGTTTCTGTCCTTGGAATTCAGTACACAATGGCTTCCTACCTTTTCCTTCATCCATACCTGCTCATAGGATATACAGTCATAATACACATTAATACCAAGCCACATAAGGAAGTGTGATTAGTCTCGTTTAAAAAACAAAAACAGCCGGGAGTTGGTGGCGCACGCCTTTAATCCCAGCACTGGGAGGCAGAGCCAGGTGGATCTCTGTGAGTTCGAGGCCAGCCTGGTCTCCAAAGTGAGTTCCAGGAAAGGTGCAAAGCTACACAGAGAAACCCTGTCTCGGAAAATAAAAATAAAAATAAAAATAAAAATAAAAAAATAAAAATAAATAAAAAATAAAAAACAAAAACAATAAAGCCAGGAATATAGCTTAGCATATAAAAGCATTAGCTGCACAAGCCTGAGGCCTGAGTCCAATCTCTAGAACCCATGTAAAGGCCAGATGTGGTAGCATGCATATCACAACACTGCTAAGGCCAGATGAGAAGAAGACAGTCTTTTTTCCTTTTTTTTTTTTTTTTTTGAGACAGGGTTTCTCTGTATAGTTTTGGTGTAGGTGCTAGGAACCTAATCTGGGTCCTCTGAAAGACAGCTAGCACTCTTAACTGCTGAGCCATCTCTCCGACCTCATAAGTGTGCAAATATTGTTTAAAAACAAAACAAAAACCTGAGTATGACAGCAAAGATCTGTGATCCCAGACACTTAAAAAGGTAAAGGCTGGAGGATCAAGAGTTCAAGAGCAGGGTGGGCTATGTGGGTGGACTCTGCTTCAACAATTATTCACACGGGGAAGAGAGCTGACTTTCATTCTAAGAGTTACCTGACCTTGAGCAAGTCACTGTGTCCTTACTTATCTCTTTCTTATCAGGAACAAGAGTGACCAGAATTTATACCTGCTATACCAGACAGGCACTCTTCTAAGAGCTAGGGATAATTAGAGCTAGTAAACAAATATCTCTACTTTTTTAGGGAGAGGGGTTAATTTTGTTTGGTTTTTGTTTTGTTTTGTTTTGTTTTAACAAGAACATCCCCTCCCCGCAACAAGACAGGGCTTCTCTGTGTAGCCCTGGCTGTCCTGGAACTTATTCTGTAGACCAGGTTGGCCTCGAACTCACAGGTCTATCTGCCTGCCTCTGCCTCCCTAGCGCTGGGACTAAAAGCATGTGCTACCAATGCCCAGCTTTTTTTATTTTTTAGTTTTTTTGAGACAGGATTTCCCTGTGTAGCCCTGGCTGTCCTGAAACTTGTTTTATAGATGCTGCTGACCTGCTGTCTCCCGAGTGCTGGGATTAAAGACTGTGCCACCACCGCCTGGCCAAGAACATTTGCTGTGGATATCACTCTGTATCAATAAAGCGCTGATTGGCCAGTAGCCAGACAGGAAGTATAGGCGGGACTAACAGAGAGGAGAATTGAGGGAACAGGAGGGTAGAGGGGAGACTGGCTGGAGCCGCGGCCAGGAGAAGGAAGATGTAAGGTACCGGTAACCCACGAGCCACGTGGCAAAGTAGAGATTAATAGAAATGGGCTAAATATAAGAGTAAGAGCTAGACAATGATAGGCCTGAGCTAATGGCCAAGCAGTTTAAATAATGTAAGCGTCTGTGTGTTTATTTTATAAGTGGGCTCGGAGACTGGCGGGACTTGGGAGCTGGAGACTGGCGGGTGGCGGAGATTTGTCCTGACTGTGGGCACGGCAGGAAAACTCTAGCTACAAACATTTCTTTACAAACTGCTTACTAGACATCAGGATGCAGACTGTGCTACAAGAACAATGAAGCTACACTTCTGGATGTCGTCATCTTAGACAATACTTGACTTCTGGCCTTCTGTAAACTTTCCTTTCTTGCTTCAACATGGGCTTGTTATTCAAGTCTTGGTCTGGCAAAATGATCCACATAAGGCATCACAAAGAATCATCTCCTGGTGTATCTTTTATTTAGGTACCAAGGTAGAGGCCACTGCTTGAATCTGTGCCAGATGATTCGTACAAAGATGTCCCTTCTCCAAGCACCAGGTCTCGCTTCTTGACCTCTCTGAAGAAGCCTTAAAGCATCTTCCCTCTCCTGGACAAATCATCCCAAATAAACTAGTCTAGTCCCTGCTTCTCTAAGTAGCCTTTGCTGTCCTGGAACTCTGTACACCAGGCTGGTCTTGAACTCAGAGATCCCCTGCCTCTCCCTCCGGAGTGCTAGGATTAAAGGCAGGTGACACCACTGCCCAGCTTTCCTGTTTTCTTTTTTAACTTACATTTATTTATTTTGGGGGAAGGGAGCACAAAACAGGTGTGGAGGTCTGACTACAACCAGTACAGTCAGTTCCCTCCTTCAATCATGCTGGTTGTAGGATCAAACTCAGAGCATCAGACTTGGTGGAAAGTGCATTTACTATGTTGCCATCTCAAGGGCCCTAGTCCTTGTTTACTATTAGTAAAAATAACCAGCCAACACTGGAACTGAACTTGCTATTTTCCTGGGTGGGGCGGGGAGCGGCCAGCATCTACTGAATCGATCCTGACAGCCATACTCAGGATGAGGTAGCCTTCACTGATGCCCAGCTAGGGATGTTTGTGAGCACAAGTGTTTGTACTACATCTAGGATGATTGTCCTCATGTTACAGACACAATTACAAAGAAGCCCAGCGTTCCAGGTGTTCTTCCTGCTGGAAACTGGTGCCTATCCCTTCAGCCACAGGTCACTGTAGAGTAAGGGCCTCATTGGGATCCTGCCCAGCAAGATAGAAAAAAATATGACTCAAAGGTCCTAAAAGGACATTAGAGAGGGCCATAGGCCGGACAGAAGATGCTCTTGTCTCTGTAGGTCTTCCTGTTTAATTAAGTCTGGGTTTTTGTCATTTTAATTTTGTGTCTGTGTCTATGTGTGCCTCTTCACATATGTGCATATGTGTGTGAGCATATGTGTATGTTTGTGTACATGTATGTAGAGGCCAGAGACTACCATCATGTGTCTTCTTCAATCACACTGCACCTTACTTTTTGAGACAAGATCCCTCACTTAAGCAGGAGTGCACTGGTTCAGCTAGACCGGCCAGTCACCAAGCACAAGGTGTCCTCTTTTCTCTGTCTTCCAGGGCAACCATAGGAGGACCCCACAGCACCTGGCTTTTCACACAGGGAGTGGAGATTCACACGGTCCTTGTGTTTGCATGACCATGCTTTACTGACTGGACCATCAGAGATCCCCAGTCTGTTTTTAAGACACCTACTCTAAGCAGGACAGCTGAGTGGGGGCAGCTATCACTTGTCCATCTATTCACATGGCGATTATCCTTGTCTTGTATAGTATCCACTGTATACTATAAACTCCTGGAAGGCAGGCAGGGGAAGGGTTTATGAACCCTACTATTCCGTGTCATATACTAAATTACATCTAAGAAGCTCTTAATGGAGTTCTATCTGTTGACTGGGATGACAAGAATTCTGGAGGGCATTTATATATGGTAAGTGGCATCTCAGAGTACACCATCTGCAACAACATGTGAAACCAGAGACAAAGGACACACAGGTGCACACACACCTCTTCTAGGGCAGAAAATCAACAGGATAAACCCAACTAGGGACTGAAACAAGATCAAAGATTCTCTAAATTAGTGGAGACGATACCTTCCACTCCCTGGAGTGACTCACATCAACTCTATCTGATACAGAGTCCAAATTTACAAAATAAGGTGCAAGAAACAAGCAACGATGTGGAGAATGTGCCAATTAACAGCCAAAAGCCATGCGATGTGCCAAAAGGGACTGAGACCTAAGTAAATTCTGTAGTAGGCCTAAAATAAAGTAACAGGAAATACCCTCTACAATAGAGGAAAGGTGAAAAAAAATGCAAGTAGAGGACAAGGGAACCTGATACTTGTGTTAGATACAAAGGTCAGGTAAACTGAAGGACAGCATCAGCACCTGAAAGGTGGTAATTATACTGAACTTGCAAGGTAAAGCAGAGAGAGCTCTGAGTCATGAGAACAAACCCATCACATCCACTGCCAGCTTGCCAAAATCAACAAGAAAGAAGCTGCATCTCCCACAATAGCCCTTCTGTGCAGTCTTGCAGAGAACCCAGGTCTTCAAAAGCCTAGTACAAACGGAATGGGGTATATACTAAGGCCTTAATTGTCGTAGAGCACAAATCCCACAAATGTTCCTAACCTCAACAACATTGGTAGGGAGGCTAGCCTATGAGATTATGTAGGAGCTAGGCCTGAAGATTTCCAAACCGGTGAATCCTGCACTTTCTGTATGAGAAGTGAGACAGGATTAAAGACCACCGGCGAGAAGGGCTCCTCCTCTCTGTAAGACATCTCTGTCAGGACTAGAACACAGTTCAATGAGAGAAGGCTTACCCAGCACTTACACAAGCCATGGTTCAACCCCCAGCACCTCAAAAAGACAAACAAAAGCCCCCATCCACCAAATTAATTCAGACAGAAAAGAAATGGTTTCTACCCAGCACTTTGCTGGCATAAAATACAAAAATTACATATACAGTTTCTTCTTCCCAGAAAGAGCAAACTGTTTTGCTCAAGGTACAAAATGCAAGGCAAATCAAAAGCTAGGTGCTAAGGTTTTTTTTTAGACAAGAACCCTTTTTCTTGCATCAAACATATACTGGAGAATTGAAGAGATGGCTCCACAGTTAGGAGAATGTACTGCAATGGGGGTGGGTTGGAGGGGGGAGGCTGGAGGGGCGGCAGGAGGGAAGAGAAGGGGACCTGTGGTTGGTATGTAAAATGAATAAAAAAAAACCCTTAATAAAAAAAAGAGAGAGAGAGAGAAAGAGAATGTCTTGCTTAACTAACTCCAGTTCCAAGAAATCTGACTGACTCCCTCTTCTGGGTTTGGTGGACATCTGCATTCATATACACAGACCTAAACAGAGACATACATACACACACATTATTTTTAAAAAAGCCGGGCGGTGGTGGCGCATGCCTTTGATCCCAGCACTCGGGAGGCAGAGCCAGGAGGATCTCTGTGAGTTCAAGGCCAGCCTAGGCTACAGAGCGAGATCCAGGACAAGCACCAAAACTACACAGAGAAACCCTGTCTCAAAAAACAACAAAAAAAAAATGCTAGAAATCTACTTCTCTCCCTTAGCATCTTGGACAGGTTACTGAATGCTTCTGCAGCTGGAGAAAAAGGGTGCGTGTGCGCGCGTGTGCGTGGTGTGTGTGTGTGTGTGTGTGTGTGTGTGTGTGTATGTGTGTGTGTGTGTGTGTGTTTTATTTGTTTTGTTTTGTTCTCACTGGATCCTATGCTCTAAGCATGTCTCCCATTTTTGAGTTTTATTAACTTCTCCTGCTCTCCTGGCTCTTTCCAAACAGCACTTAGGCATTCTCAAGTCTCACCAACGCTGCAATAAAGAAAGCCAAGCAAAGAGGGGCATGGTGGCACACACCTTTCATGCCAGCACTTGGGAGACAAAGGCAGATGGATCTCTTGAGTTAGAGGCCAGCCTGGTCTACAGAGTAAGTTCTAGGACAGCCAGGGCTACACATAGAAGCCCTGTTTCATTGGGGGGTTGGGGACACATGGTGGTAGCTCATGCTTCTAATCCCAGCATTGTGAGGCAATATTACCACCATAAGATCAAGGCCAGCCTGGGCTACAGAGGCCCTTATTAGAAAGTAAATAAATAAATACATCTCTCCCTACATCCACCTCTTTTAAAGGCCAATTTCCTCTACTCCCTTCTGCACTCACTTCCCACACCTCCACTAAAAATGCCCGAGTAAAAGTGACCTGTGTATTACACACCTACAGTTTACCTCTGGTTTTAATCTCCACATAATCTGACTCTGTGAGACATGCCCTCCACATAACATCCTCCTCGAAATTTCTCTTTGGTTCCTCCTAATTCTCTTTTTGCAGACAATTTTTTCCCCCAGGACCTTCTACCTCTGCTCCAGAAAAGATCCTCCTCATTTATAGCGGGTGGTTTTGCCTCCAACCCCTTCCACTGTGTGCCCACTCCCTAGGTAACTGTCGTCCCCTATGCCCATAGCTTTGATTAAGCTGATCCAGTACCTGCCTCATCCACAGTTCTCCTGCACTCCACACTCTAGACCACCAGCTGCCTGCTGCACCACGGCCACTACCCCTCACAAACCTTGACCTCAATCAACCCCACAAAACAGAATCTCTCCTGCACCGCTGTGGCCACCATTTAACTACAATTAGCCACCCCCTTCAGGTCCCTGTTGTAGTTTGTGACACCACCCACCCAGACACCCAAGTTAGGAACCGGCAAGTCAGTCTCTGTTCTTCCCTTTCTCCATTATATACCACATCCAGTTAGTCATCAAACCCATGGACCTTGAGTGGTCCTGACTTGCTACTTTATAACCTTCATGGCCTACTCCCTGCCTCCATTCCTGTGACAGACTCCTAATTGTCTTGTCACTGTTACTGCCCTACTCCAGTCTTCCTTCACACTGCTGCCAGAAAGGAAGTGTTCCTACAGGGTAAACCTAATCATAACCCTCGCCTAAAAGCCTTCAATGCGCCCACAAGCCTTAAAAGAAGTCCAAACTACAGGAAGGCATGCAAAGCCAGTCAACATTCTAGGCCTACCCACTCATCTCATTCTTCCCTCATATTCTACACCCCCAATTCCACCCATATTCTCTTCTCTCATTAAGCTCTTTCATCCCCTTCTCTACGCATGCTGCCCAGAATGCCCTTTACCTAACCTTTTTGCTCAGAGAGACTCAAATCCTTAAGGTAAAACCCAGCTCCCTTTCCCTCAAGTGCCCTCTCTGCCTTCTTATCTTGGCTACACTGGGTCCTACAATATCTTAGTACCAGCATGTATTTATATTACAGCACTCCTATAACAGATGCCAGTTGTCAACTTAGCAGTATTTCCCCCATTTAACTGTAAGATCACAGAGATGCAAGAACAATGGTCTTTGTTTTCTCAGCTCTTCACCTACTCCCTGGTTCAGAATACAGAATACAAGGTCAATAGATACTCATTGATGAACACACAAGTCCTCCAAAGAAATCCCCCAACATTCTGGAAAATTAACAAATCAGGGTAGAACTGAAAGCTACAGGTAATTCATGCACTCAGGAAGCTGAGGCAGGAAAATAGCCACAAGTTCCAGACCACACAGCTACAGAGACCCTGTCCCAAAACAAAACGGGCAAAATAGAAACTTAGTGGGTTCTTATGTAATCCTTGCCAGTTATTCATTGATAAAATCATTACAAGAGAGGTTGTTCAGAGGATGGTTTTCTTTTGGTTACTGTGATATAAAATCATTACCAAGCTACGTGGGGAGGAAAGAGTTTATTTGGCTGACAGGTTACAATCAAATAAATAGTCCTTCAATACACGAATACAATCCATCATCAAAGGAAACCAAGGCCGGAACCTGGAGGCAGGAACCGAGGGAAGCAGAGGCCTTGGAGGGACTGCTCACTGGCTTGCTCATCTTGCTCTCCTGTACAATAAAGGACCACCAGTCCAAGTGGCACCGCCCACAGTGGACAGAGCCCTCCCACATCAATCATTAATAAAGAAATGGCCTACAGCATGCCTACAGGCCAATATGATGTAGGCATTTTCTCAACTAGGGTTTCCTCTTCACAGGAGGCTCTATTTGGTATCGAGCTGACCAGAGGGGTTCAGGGAGAGAGAAAAGAAAACAACCAACACAACTAGGTATCATGGAACACCAGCATTTGCTAACTTAAGTGATAAGAAAAGGTTAAACATGACTTTGAATGGCAGGTTCAAATACACAGGCCTATTTTACAAATTCAGGAGTCAAATCCTTTTAAAACACGATGCTTATATACAAAGAGGAGTTTCTGTCTAAAGAAGTCCTGGGATGAAGACTGATTCTTATTTCATTTCTTTTCTTTCTTTATTTTTAGTGTGTTTGGGTATTTTGCCTGCATATATGTATGTTTGTGCACCACTTGTGTGCCTAGTGCCTGAGGAGTCAAGAAGAGTGTCAGGTCCCCTGGAATTGAAATTACAGATGGTTTGTAAGCCACCATTTGAATGCTGGGAATACAAGATGGGTCTTCCTAAAGAGCAGTCAGTGCTCTTAACTGCTGAGCTATCTCTCCATCCCCTAGTTCTTATTTTTGAAGGCAAAATCTTATAGGAAATTGTTAGCAACATTAGCATCTGATTTGAAAGTCAGGGATGGAGAGACAGTCCAGTGGTTAAGAGCGCCTGCTACTCTTGCAAAGGACCTGGGTTCAGTCTGCTCTCAGCACCTATGTCAGATGGCTCATAGCTCCCTACAACTCCAGCTCCAAGGTGATCCAAAACTCTGACCTCCATGAGCATCTGAACACATACACACCCACAATACACACACACACACACAATTAAAAATAATCAAAAATAAATCTTGTTTAAAAAAAAATCCTTAAATGTAGTCAGTATACCTGCCCCAATGGCCGCTGGTATGTCTTTGTTTTCTCTCTCTCTCTCTCTCTCTCTTTCTCTCTCTCTCTCTCTCTCTCTCATTTCACTATGTAGCCTTAGGTGGCCTAAAACTCGCTATGTAGACCAGGCTGGCCTTGAACTCACAAAGGTCCACCTGCCTCTGCCTCCCTAGCGCTAGGACTAAAGGTGTGCACCACCAGACCCAATCCCATCTCTCCCTCTTTTTATTGTATGTGAATGTGTGAGTACCTGCATGAATGCTTGTGTACCACACGGAGGCCTGGTGCTTTTGTTTCAGAGCCTCTGGAACTGGAATTACAAGTGGTTGTGAACACTCTCTCCAGCCTCTCTATCACCTCTTAATCTAGTTTCATGAGTACAGTCTCGCTCTCATCCATCATTTACACAACATCTACATCACTCCTCCCAGGGTATGAAACACAAGCTTTCACATTCACATTTGGGACCTTCCTCCCTACTCTGCATACTCGTGTGTGTGTGTGTGTGTGTGTGTGTGTGTGTGTGTGCGCGTGCACGTGTGTCCACACACAAGTACACATGTGCACAAGTTATGCATTCATGTTTCAGTGTTCAAAAATGTATCAGTACGTGTATGTACCCATGTGTGCTGTGGAAGCCTGACAGCGTCTTCTACCACTCTCCACCTTACTCACAAGCCCAGAGCTCATCACCTGGGTTAGCCGACCTAACCAGCTTGCTCCAATGATCCCATCTCTGAATTACAGGCAGCAGCCCACCTGCATCTGCGTTGTGGGCATCTGAAGCTGCATCAAGCACTTTATCCACAGAGCCTTTTGTTTTATTAATCTGTTTAGTTGTTTGGGGGTTATGGTTGGTCGGTCGGTTGGTTGGTTGGTTGGCTGGCTGAGGTATTTTGTTTATTTGGATGCTTAGATTTTCGTCTGCTCTACTCTGCTTTGGTTTGAAGACAGGGTGTCATGCAATCCAGACTGGCCTGGAACTCACTATGTGTTTAAGGCTGACTTAAACTCCTGATCCTCTTTCTTACAACTCTCCAGTGCTGAGATTACAGGCATTCAACACAACACCCAGTCTATGAAGGGCTAGGAAGCAAATCCAGGGTTTCCTGCATGCAAGGCAAGTGCTCTAACAACTGAGCTATGCCTTATTTTGTTTTGTTGAGACAGAATCTTGTTATCTGGCCTGGGCTGATCTGAAACTAAGTTTCAATCTGTCCTCAAATTAGAGATACTCCTGCCTCAGCCCCTCTAGTGATGATTTTATAATCTTGAACCACCACACCAAGATTCTTCTTTTTTTTTTTTTTTTTTTTAAAGATAGAGTCTTACTGTGCAGCCCAGGCTGGCCTCAAACCCCTTCCTTCTCAACCCAAAGGAATTACAGGCATGCACACCACCATGGCCCACATCTACTCCTAATCTTAATCTCATTCTTTGCATGCTTAACCCAAGTTAAGTGTTCCACCCATCTCACCAATACCACTTACTCAACACAGTATCTCTTATAGGCACTAACAAAACAAAGTACAGTGGGCTGATTCACTGCCATTAATTGACTAAAAAGCACAGCCAAACGAAATTACTTCCTATGTCTCAATCAACATGCTCCTTTGGATAGAAAACTGTCTGAATTCCAAAAGGCAATTCAAACAAGCTTATTCTCTGCATCAACACAAAGCAACCATGTTTATCTTTCTGAGTAAAAATTACTATAGAAACGTATTATAGCAAGACAGAACCCAGCAGTACAGCTGGCAAAGCCCCATCCAAAAGATGATGATGACTGACCAATTAATTAACTTGTCTCAGGTTACTGGCCAAATCATCCCTGATAATTGGAACATTCCTGATGATTGACACATGGTCATTCAAAACAAATTTTGAAAAGAGAAAGAAAAACACATGCTTATACCCAGGGAACTTTACACTGTAACAAAATTTTATACAGCCAGAACAAGTGGAGGATATTGGCCACAAAGCTTTGTCCTTGAGCACTTCACTCTCTCCTAGGCACAATACACAATACACAACATAAGCCAACTATCTGTTGGCTCCTACACACACATACACACACACACACACACACACACACACACACACACACAATCAAAAACTATATATACATTCATTCCCATAAGTCAAAATTTTCTACATTAAGTATCAGATAGATTGCTTCTGTAAGATGAGCTTTTTTCATGTATATGTGTGGTGTTGATGCAAGTGTGTGTATGTGTGTTCACATGTGTGTGGACAAACCTGTGTACTCAAGTGCCCATCTATGGGCAGTGGCATGTAGCGTAGCGATCTAAGGCTGACACTGGGAGTTCCCTTCAATCACTCCCCACTGTACTCACTGAGGCAGGGTTTCTCACTCACCTGAACCCAGAGCTCACCAATACGGCTAATGTAGCAAGCCAGCTTGCTCCAGGAATTCCCTGTCTCTACCTTTGGAGCACTGGAATTACAGTAGGGCACCACCGCACCAGAGTGAGATTTCCACGGGCTTTAGGGACTTGATTGAGACCCTACCTCAAAATAAACAAAAGTTCCTATTTGAGGGGCTGGGAGTGTGGCTCAATGGTAGAGCACATGGATGATGCCATAGGATGACGTAATCACAAAAGACAGAAGCCTTAGCACTTTCACATTACAGAGCATTGTTTCACCAAGGAGACAATCCTAAAAGGCATGGAACAATGCAAGAGCATTATTTTTACAATGTATATGTAATTAAGAGACTAACTGTGGTCGTAGCTATTGTAAGACATGAGAGAAAGACGGGAGCCACCAATGAATGATAAAGTTACAGGGGAAAGCTGCATGGAGATGCAGATGTCATGCTTTAGCTTTAATAGAGGAGGTAGATTCACATAATCAGAAAGGAAGAAGCCATTAGAAGAAGGGGGAGCCTAAGAAAAGGCAGGCTGAGAACCCGAATGAAGACCTCTGAGATCAGCACAGGCAGAGCAGAGGCCCACGCTGAAGAGTAGCAATAGGTATAGTTTGTGTCCAGACTAAGTCAAACCGTGGAAAAGTCCAACCCTGAAGGCAAAGACTGGAGACCCACTGTAATCTATCCCCAAACGGAGAAGTTCTGCAGGAAAGCAATGACGTTCTATTAGAAGGAACACAGAAGTTCACTAGGGAGGCGGAGGCAGGAAGACAGCTCTGAAAGACAGGCTGAGACTATATCTCAAAATAAATAAATAGTAAATCATTAAATGAATAAATAAATAAATAAAAATTTAAAAATTTAAAGGCCTGGAGATGTAGCTCAAGGGTAGAAGACGTGCTTGGTACACAGCAGGTCCTAGGTTCAATCCCTGGACACTTCTGTTCCCAGATGTACACTCTTGAGTGTTCTTCCCACCAGGATCTCTAGAATCTGGAACAGGCACTGAAAACCAGCAGGCTAACAGACCATGGACAGTGGCTCTCCCTGGCCCGTTACATCACTTGCCAAGCCAGTCAAGGCAGTGGTTCCCATAAGCACTGCTAGCCATGCACACATTGTATTATTTCAACAGCATGGTGTGGCCAAAGCTGTGATTTCCCAGCAGATGGACTTGACTCACTTTCTGAATTAATAGTGTCCATGTCCAGAAGTAGCAATTACGCCATTGTTCTTTCTAGAAACAATCCACTCCAACTCCAAGACTTTGTTCTAAAAGGGAACTTAAGAACTGAGTCCACTCTTAACCTAGGGTTTCTTTAGGGAGTTACTTAGGTAAGCGAAATCTTTAGTCTACACTTTCCAATGTGTTAGCAAAACCGCATCATTTTGTGATACATTACTTTGTATAAAATTCTCAAAGACTTACATATTATAAAACTTCCCCATAACCACAGGGAAGAAAGGCACACACCTTTAATCCCAGCACTCAGAAGGGAAAGGCAGGTGGATTTCTGTGAGTTGGAGCCCAGCCTGGTCTATATAATGAGTTTCAGGCCAGACAGGGCTACATAACAAGACTCTGTCTGAACAAACCAGGGGAAAAGAAATTCTCCACAGTTCAGAGTTCTGGAATTGCAAGGCGTTTCCAGTGTGAGCCTGTCCTTCAGAGGTAAAAGCCAGCAATGACACTAACAATTGCCTTTTACTAACATTTTCACAAATGAAAACACAAATAAGCCGAAGTCAATGCTCTGTGTCATTTTAAAACTCCCTCTGTGTCAGTGTGAAATGCTCATCCAGAGCTCTGAAACCTGTGTTTGGACAAGTCCCCATGTCTAAATTCACCGATCCTAGTAATACTAGCGGTATAGGGTATTACAAAGCTCAAGAAGATGAATACAAAATGGCTTTGAAAATCTAAACTAGGCTGGGCAGTGGTGGCACACGCCTTTAATCCCAGCACTCGGGAGGCAGAGCCAGGCGGATCTCTGTGAGTTCGAGGCCAACCTGGTCTACAGAGTGAGTTCCAGGAAAGGTGCAAAGCTACACAGAGAAACCCTGTCTCAAAAAACCAAAAAGAAAGAAAGAAAGAAAGGAAGGAAGGAAGGAAGGAAGGAAGGAAGGAAGGAAGGAAAAAAATCTAAATTATACACACGAAAAGTTTTAAAAACAGTGAAAGCATAATGTATGTGAACAGTTCATCAATATTCTCATGAAAACCAATAAATCACTGATTGTTTGGTTTTAACAGATGATCTAAAGAGTGAGTCAGCAATGTTTTAGGGATTACAGCAGTAATACACTAGACTTGGGCCCAAATCTGAACTCAAAAGCCTTTTTACTACTATCAAAGTGTCGTGTGTGTGTGTGTGTGTGTGTGTGTGTGTGTGTGTGTGTGTGTGTGTCTTGTGTGTAACTCTCTGGGCAGTGACATTCTGTGGTATCCTGAACACCAGTCCTAACTAGTTGCATTCACTCGTTGCATCTGGTGAGTTCACCATATAACAAGAATTTAAGTTTGTAAGTCGACTCTGAAGTTTCTAAGTCCCATTCAGTCGACATTATCCAGGTTGAAACGTGAATGTTCTTTTATTCCTGGCCCATGTTGGCACATGAAGTCTTTAAGTTTCAAAAGTTTCTGAAAACACACAATCTAATTCTGAACTGGCATGGCGTCCTAGCCTGCAATCCCAGCACTTGGGAAGCGTAGACAGAAGACTCAGGAACTCCAAGCCACCTTCTGCTACATACCCAGCCTAGGCTGACAACCTGTCTTAAAAGTAATTAACTAATTGATTTTAAAATCAAAAGCTGGTGTAGTGGTGCCAGGGTTATACAGTAAGACCCTGAAACAAAGGACAAAGCCCAGCTCTCCCAGTGAACCCCAGAGATTTTCTCTGGCCTCATGCTTCCACAGCGGTCATCGGCCTCATAATTATTTGTTTGTGTCTATTTTTGCCTTGTTAGATGTGAATAACCAGGGCAGGAACCAGACCTCATTCATAATCCTAGCATCTCCAATGCCCAACACTATCACCAGCAACAGAGACTTAATAGTCACTTGCTGAGGGACATGGGGGTGCTCTTAGTTGCTGCCCACTCTGAAATGTTAGCATCTAGTTATCCAATGCTTCTTCTTTATTGGCCAGCTCTCTGAAGCAGCCTTTGGGATACTTGGGAAGAGAAGGAGAGAGCATTTATGTCCATGCTGAATCTTCTAGCACTGCCAAAGCCACGCTCACTACCAACAAACGGGGTAGCAGTTGCCAAGCAGTTCTGGAAAATCCTGACAACCGTTCCTAATAAAGTGGCTTTATACACAGCTCTGCTTGGTTCACACTGCCAATAGACTACTTGTCACTTTAGCCCCTTCTATGGGCAATTTATGTAGCTGAGAACTACAAACCTCCCTCTATAATTGAAAAGCCTCCTTTATTCTGTATAATGATAATTCTTCAAATTATTACAGTAAGGATGCAACTAACTTGGGAGGCCCACCAATGAAGGTCTAGACGCCTACAGTAATATCAGTTTCCCCATTTCTCTCCAAAATGAATTCTTTTTTAATATTTATAACTTTTTTTTTATTTTGAGACATGTCTCACTATGTAGCCCTTCGCTGGCCTCCAACTCAGCTATGCCTCGGCCTCCCAGGTGCTGGAGTTGAAGGCATGCATGTGCTAATTTTTTAAAGATTATTTGTTTTTGTGTATGTGTGTGCCTGCATAAATTCACGGGTACCATATTTGTGCCTGGTGCACAAGGACACCAAAGGAGGTCGGTCAGATCCCAGAACTGAAGTTCCAAGAGGCTGTAAGCTGCTACACTGGTGCTCTTATCTGCGGAACCATCTCGCCAATCCAACCCCAAGGCTTTTTTTTTTTCTTTTTTTCTTTTCTTCTTTTTAAGACTGATAGAATTCAGAGCACCTGTTGCTCTTGCAGAGGACCTAGGTTTGAGTCCTAGCACCCACAGGGTGGCTCCCAACCATTTATAACTGCAGTTCCTGGGGATCCAACGCCCTCTTCTGACCTCCTCAGGCATCAGGCACCCACGTGGTACACAGCTGTACATGCAGGCAAAACACTCATAGACACACACACACACACAAATAAAAATAAATAAATAAAAGTAAAGCATCTTCAAAAGTTGAAAGGAAGATATAGGCCTGGGTTTGAAAAGAATCAAATTCCTACACACTTGAACAAAGTCCTTCGGAGGAAAGCCAAATTGAGTGAGATGCCTGAAAGGCCTGAACACCAGTCGCCCATCCAGCAACAAGCCCTACTTCTTCTTTCCCATGACAAGGGCGCCCAACTTCCTTTCAACTAGGAACCACCAGCAACTTGATCGAGGGAGGTACTGAGATTTCTTCCTCTATTTGTGCTTTAATTCTGCTGGTTGGAAGCTGTCACAGCCGGAGCCAACCCAGCATATCAGAGGGAGGAGCCCAATGTTGCTCAAAAGCCTGCAAAGGAGACTTAATGGAACCGTTCAGCAAGCATCCGTTTTTCAATGAAGTTCAGCAGCACAACCTAACCTCTTTGTGCTCGGAAATAATCCCCGTTTCTTAAAAAGAAGGGCCAC
>CABHPH010123055.1:0-11083 GCA_902168325.1 Peromyscus nudipes
GGTTACCCGTGAGGTTTGCTGG
The DNA here is from genome assembly GCA_902168325.1 of Peromyscus nudipes. Taxonomy (NCBI): domain Eukaryota; kingdom Metazoa; phylum Chordata; class Mammalia; order Rodentia; family Cricetidae; genus Peromyscus; species Peromyscus nudipes. Next base: position 23 of record CABHPH010123055.1, read on the forward strand.
CCATCACTACTTTAGCATTTATTGTATATGTGTGCTCATGTATGTGTATGTATGTGCTCATCTGTGTGCACACATGGAGGACCTAGGCTGATGTATCTCCCTCTGTAGCTCACAGCCTATTTTTTTGAGACAGAGTCTTTAGCTGAACGTAGAACCCATCCATTGAGCTAGGCCGGTCTTCCTCTGCCTTCTCTGTGCTCTGCTAAGCCTGGCCTTTTATGTGGGTGTTGGGATCCGAATGCATGTTCCTATAGCAAGTGCTTTACCCGCTGAGAAAGCACCCTTCCTAGCCCTTGGTCGTCATTTATTTAACGCTCTCTACAGAAAGGACACTATGACCCAAGAGCTGTACTTAACATCTCTACATGAAACACAGAAAAGAAAAATCATCTTCAAATCATGCAAAACAAGTGGAAAGAAGCAACCTAAAAATAACAGAGCATTTGACATTTCAATGAGGAAAGGCGGGCACACAGAAGAGAATCTTACCCATAAATGTCCAAAACACCAATAAAAGTGTGCTGCTTGCCTGAGAAGTCCAGTGCCTGGTTGATTCTCTCTACAATGAAGTCGAACAGGTGAGCGTAGATCTTTTTGGCCAGTGCATCCCTGGCATTGATGGCCTGAGGCCTGGTCATGGGCTTTACCACGGTCTCCGAGGCAGTCACAATTTTTCTATTGCATAGCCACTGAGCTACTTTGCTCGTCTCTAGGCCCAAGAGCTCACAGAACACCGTCAGGTGCCTGTCATCCTCCTTCAAGAAACAAACACAAGCCCCATCAGAACCACCCAGCCAGCCATAGTTAATACTGCCCCATCTAGCCAAGGCCCCTGTGCAAGAGAGGAGCTGTGTGAGATATCCATGCTGCCCCCTCCATCCTTCAGTCACACTCTGGCCAGCAAAGGATTGTGCACCAACCCTACCCCACCTAATGTGGCCCCTAAGTGATTGTCCCTGAAAGATGCCTAGGTATTGCCACCAGACGGACTTGGTGGGAGTCCCCAGCCTGAGCTAGCTTCTCATTTGACACCAGGGCTGGTGGGGGACTCTCCCGACACACAAAACGGCTTTTTTCTCTTGAGTCTGGACATGAGAGATGCCCTACTGGCCTGCAGCAGGCGTCAGGGGATGGTATTTGCCTTTAGCCAGCATGCACTGCCTCCAGCTCTTGTTACTTGGCCAGGGAGTGTGAGTCCATGTGACTGAACACCATCCTTCCTCCCAAGGCAGGCAGAATCTCACACCGTGACTGCCCTTTAAATGCCCAGAGAGTGGAGGAAAAAAAGAAAACCCCAAACGGTCCTGCCACCTCCTCCTTGCTCCTCCCCCACACCCTTTCGACTGCTACCACACCAACGCAATACTTCCTTCTGGCCGAGCCTGACCTCCTCTCTGGGGAAGGGATTGGCAGAGCCCTTGTCTAAGAAGGGACCAAAGCCTTGCAGTAAAAAGCTTCATTAGAGGGGCTGCTGGGCAGAAGATGCACAGAGGCAGCAGCCTGCTGACTTCAGAGGGGACCTTCACCCAAGCTCAGCTTGTCTGGTGTTCTAAGCTCCTGAGATAAACGAGTTGTACGTTGTACCAAAGCCAGGACCAATAATTATAAGCTTCACCTTTTCTAAATTCTTAACTAGGGCTGGAGAGAAGGTGCAGCGGTTAAGAGCACTGGTCGCTCTTCCAGAGAATCCAGGTCTGAGCCCCACCACCCACATGGCAACTCGTAACTGTCTGCAACTCCAGTTCCAGGGGATACACCCTTACTGGCCTCCTGGGGCAGCGGGCATGCAAAGCGTACACAGACACACATGCAAGCAAAACACTCATGCACATAAAATAAAAATAAATCTTTTTTTAAAAAAAAAAAAGTCTTAGAATTCTTCCCTCTCCAAGATACCGCCTCCATGGCAAACCTGGTACAACAGAGCTCAGTGTGACCGTGTCTGTGGGGTGGGAACCATGTTTACTCTGTGGGAGTTTGAGAGGAAAAGGTCAGAGGCCAGCTTCTTTGAGGGAGTCATAACGACATTATAGACAACTCTCCCAATATCTGAGTCATCTGAGGACTGGCCAACTCTGTGAGGTCTGGACACTGGTGGGAGGGGCAGAGAGTGTGAGAGGTGAGGGAGGAGAAGAAGTACATCCTGGTCACCTGGTCACCAGGAGAACGGCAGAGCTGTGAGGAGGGGGGAGACTGGCTACCTACCCTCAGCCTATGGTAGGCTTCCCTGCTCTCTCTGCAGATCACACCTCCCGCAAGGTCAGGGCTTCTTTGGTTTGATGTTGCTTCATAGAGCTTACAACACCCCCTGGCACAAGGTAGGCTCCATAGATAGTTGTCGAATAAAAGAACATACAGCATGTATGTGCACACGTGCACACACACACACACACACACACACACACACACACACACACACGAGTGTGCTTGTGCACACATACACACACACAACACACACACACACACACACACACACGCACGCACGCACGCACGCACGCACGCACTGTGACAACCGAGTAAGCTTTCTTCCTCGTTCCTGCTAAACCAGTCTGCCTGGCAGGTCCAACCATGGCTGGTGCTTGTCCATGAAGGCCAGTGAGCCGTGAGCAGTGCCACTGACCTTCGCACCCAGGAAGAGGAAAGTGAACATGGCTCTTACACTGACTGAAGACCTCTCGTTGCCCATGGCGGTGACCTGCACATTACCCAGATGTAGGATGGCAGCGAGGATCTTGAAAACATCCATCTGAAAATCTTCCTTGAAACCTGAAAGCAAACATTCCCCGAGTCGGGGCACTGCCGTTCTTCTGTGCTTTGCAACACAGCACCTGGATTCTCCCAAGACTCTCCAGTTCCAGTGCCAGACTGGGACAGGGGTGTGAAGAGGGCTTGTCATGGGACAGGGGTGTGAAGTGGGCTTGTCATGAGATGGGGTGTGAAGTGAGTTTTTCATGGGACAGGGGTGTGAGGTGGGCTTGTCATGGGGCAGAGGTGTGAGGTGGGCTTGTCATGGGATGGGGTATGAGGTGGGCTTGTCATGGGGCAGGGGTGTGAAGTGGGCTTGTCATTGGGCAGGGGTGTGAAGTGGGCTTGTCATGGGACAGGGGTGTGAAGTGGGCTTGTCATGGGGTAGGGGTGTGAAGTGGGCTTGTCATGGGGCAGGGATCTGAAGCAGGCTTAGTGACAAGCTGTTCCCAGTTCCTCCCTTATAAAGAATGCTGCAGCCAGTGGGGGCCTCCTCTCTCCTGGGCTGCTGGCGAGTTCAATGTATATCTGGGGCTAAGGGTATAGCTTAGTTGGTAGAGTGATTGCCTAGCATGCAGGGGGCCCTGGACTTGATTCCCAGCATCCCACAGACCAGGTGTAGTAGAATATTCCTGTAATTCAGGAGGTGGGGGTGGGAGGGTTAGAAGTTCAAGGCCATCCTACACAGCAAGTTTGAGGCCAGACTAGGTTACCTAATTCCCCATCTCAAAGAAAAACAACAAACCCCAGAAGAAAACAACAATAACAACAACAATGAAAACAAAAACAACGATCTAAGCAGCTATTTTAAGTCAGGTTCCAAGGAGTCTAGGCTCTGGTGTAGTTTCTACACTTCATTTTAAAGATTTTCTTTTCTCTTTGCTCATGAGCTCCCAGAATCCTTCTTAAGGTGAAATGATGGAAGGATTCCATTTGCCCCCAGGCCCCACAGACCAACCACTGTGGACCAAGGCAATGGGCTCTTGTGTCCTTGGGTCTCTGGCTGGGTCTGCTCAGTGGAGAGCTTTGGAAGGAGATAAAGGAGGAGGAGGAGGAGGAAGAGGAGGAGGAGGAGGAGGAGGAGGAGGAGGAGGAGGACCAATAGGAAGAGCAGAAGGAGAGGAAAGAGAAGGATGAGCAGAAGGCAGAGCCGGAGAAGGAATCTCTGAGCATGTCCTCCCCGGCTCTTCTGAGCAGTGTGGCCTCCCAGACAGAGGTCTCTGCTCCTGGCCTGGCACTGAGTTTGCCTAAGTTTCCTCTCAGGCTCACAGAACAGGGATGAGTCTGAACAGGCGGAAGCAAAGAACGGTTCTGCCACTCTTCCTGGGTCCCTGCTGTCTGTGGAGGCTTGCCTGGACCTCAGTCACATTCTCTGTGTTGGTCCTTTCATAAACTCTCCCTCTCTGGTCCTGTCTTGATGTTGCCATATAATACCCCTGCAGTCTTGACTGATACATGTGGAATACACAGAGAGGGAATTGGCCCATTTTCTGGTGCCGAAAATAAACCAAGCCAGCTGCTAGGAGGGCCATGTGTCTAGCTGCCAGCTGTGAAGTGGGCTGTGCTGATCGGGAAGCAGCCATATGTGTTTGTGGCAATCTGTGAGCATGAGGAGATGCTGGGGCCCTCCCATCGCTGTCCAAGTTCCCTGGTCCATGCTGGAGAGAGAGCAGAAGGGAGGCCAGCACATCCCTGCTACCCAGCAAAACACTAGGTCCTGAGTGCCAGAGAAGAGCAGCTGAGGCCACCCAAGCTTTCTGTGGAGGGAACCTTGGGGCTCTGGATCATCAAGGTCAGATTCCTAAAGGATCTCAAGATCCTGCAAATCTTCTCTGCTTTGCTACCCAGGCCCAGAACCAGGGCTATGAGTTGACTCACCCCAACATCCATCCCATCTAGGATCTGCTGGAGCACGTGAAGGGACCAGTCCTGCAGACCCAAAGCTACAGAATCTCCACGACACAGGACAGCAACAGGATCTCCAAGAGGAGCCCCAGTGAGGACCCAGCATCGATGGTGTAGCAGAAGCCAGAGGCCTCGAACCAGACCATTGACTCTTTGCAATGAACACTTGCAAATAAAGATGTGTGGACTAAGCTGGGCCATGGTGGCACACGCCTTTAATCCCAGCACTCGGGAGGCAGAGCCAGGCGGATCTCTGTGAGTTCGAGGCCAGCCTGGGCTACAGAGCGAGTTCCAGGACAGGCTCCAAAGCTACACAGATAAACCCTGTCTCAAAAAACCAAAAAAAAAAAAAAAAAAAAAAAAGGTGTGTCACACTACAGCTTCTACAATGAGATTTTTCTTTTCTTTTCTCTTTTTTTTCTATTTTCTTAAATTTTATTCTGTTTTATTTGGGGGCGGGGGTGGAAGGGGCAGAGGGCAGATACAAAGGGACAGGGAGATGAATGGGATCAAGATGTATGATGTGAACGGCATAAAGAATAAACAAAGTAAAAAAAACCAAAAATCTTCTCTGCTCCCAAGATGAAAGATATCAGCCCATAAACACATAGAGGATGTCAGCTCCTGAGTCTGGGAGCTGAATGACAGGTGAGCCTGGAGAACCTGCAGGTGGTTGATGTGATAAATGACCGAGAAAACCAAAGGAACCGCAGAGCCTGGAGCACCTCGCTGGCATGCTGTGGCCTTTAGCTGAACCTCTTAGCCACCAGGCCTTTCAGAGACAAACCATGCAGCCTCACCAGCACTGTGTGAGGACGAATTTTAAACCTCGGTAGGTCACGAGGTTTCCCGAGACAAAGTCACCCCATATCAGACACAGGGAATGAGCATGCCAGGTCTCCTCCCTGGAGCCTGAGGGGTGGACTTGTTGACAGAGACCAAGGGTCACAGTGGCCGGTTCATGGCAGGGAAGGTAGGGAAGGGTGGCAGATGGCAGAAACGGGGGCAGCCATCTATCTCTGTGTGTCTAACATGGTGGTGCCCAGGCAATGTGAGGAAAGAGCAACCAGCAGGCAACGGCCTTGAGTAGCAAGCTCATTGGAAACAGCAGATTCCATCCCTGTCACTGGCTGAGGCATTTGACACCTCACGCAGTCCAGTGGTGGCCCTGGCCATCAGCAGCCCTCGTAGGTGGCAGATCAACGGTCTTTGCTTCTCTGTATAATGCTGGGAACCGTGTGTCTATGACTCTAGGATTGTGTGCAGGGCTGGCGCTGGAGAGAGCCAGGTCAGTGTCCCTGATCATGTTCTTTATCTTACAATTTGACTTATTTTATGTGTACGAGTGTTGGCCGTGCCCTCGGAGTTCAGAAGACAACTCTGATTCTGGGTGCTGGGCATCAAACCTGGGTCCTCTGGAAGAACAGCCAGTGCTCTTAAGCACTGAGCCACCTCTCCAGCCCCCCAGTCATGTTCTTCCACGCCCCGAGTGTGTGCACTTTCTTGGCTAGCACGATGCCGCTTACCCAGTAGTGTGAAGGTCTTTCGCGTCTCCAGCATGTCATCTCTGTCGTTTACACCTTCAATGACAGTGCTACCTCCCATCCTCGTGTAGTTGAACTCTTCAGCGCTCCCTGGGGCAGAAAAGACAATTAATTCCACCCACAGCTCAGAAATCTGGACATACATGGCTCTCAGAAATAAGTAAAGGCCAGGCATGGTGGCGTTCCTCTACTTCCCAGAACTAAGTTCAAGGCTAGCCTCTCGGACTACACCATAAAATCCTGTCCGAGAGAGGGAGAAAGATGGGGGTGGGGAGAAGGAAGGAGCAGGAAAGGAAGTTCATTCTTAATGGGCACTATCAAACATTTTACAAGGATATTATAGAAATGGAATCTGAGAACCAGGAAATCGAAGGCCTCACTCAGGGTCCCACATTTGACAGCAAAGCAGGGGTTTAAAAGCAGGACTGAGTGAAAGCTCTGGTTTTAGTTCCTAACACTCCTGTTTCCACATCTCCTGGGATTATAGGCATGTACACCATGCCTGGTGTTTGCAGGGCAGGGGACTGAACCTGGGGCTTCATGCATGCTGGGTGGGCACTTGACTGAGATATACTGGCTGCTCTTCCAGAGGACCCGGGTTCAATTCTCAGCACCCACATGGCAGCTCACACCTGTCTGTAACTCCAGTTTCAAGGGATCTGACACCCTCATACAGACATACATGCAGGCAAAACACTAATGAACATAAAATAAAAATAAATTATTAAAAAATAATATAGTATATATATTCCTAGCCCTTTCTCTTTTCTTTCTTTCCCTTTTTTTTTCTGACAGTATTATATTATGTAGTCCTAGGTAGTCTTGAACTTGTGGTGATCCTTGTGCCTCTGCTTTCTGAGTGTTAAGACTATCAATGTATGTGCCATAGCTAGCCCAATTGATTTTCCCAATGCATTCCTTTCAGCTCTAAAGCCCATGCTATGTTTTTAGAGAAAATAGTTTTTTAAGTTGTGTTATAATAAACGAAAAATTTAAACGCCTTCAGAAAAGAATCCTATCATCCGCCACCCACCACATACCTAGTTTCAGGTGTTTAAATTCGGACTGCTGTGCGCAGGCACACAGCTGATAGAAGATGTGGTAGTTCCGCTCATTTTCTGACTGCAAAAGAAAGAAAAGGTCCCAGGTTACACCAACCCTTTAACCAATGAAAATGCCAGGGTTTCAACTTGAGGCCGCTAGATGCCAGTCTGGATGGCTGATTCCCTGGGGATGGACCCGGCTTCCTCTGGCCAACTTACAGCTGCCTGTCCTTGTCACTGAGTAAGAACTGGGGGCAGGGCATAATCTTCAAGCAGAAGGCCCAGAAAACCTTATTAAATGAAAATATCCCATGCAGAGGAATGGTGTGATTTTCATGAGCAGCAACTTCTGAGATGCCATTGGGCTGCTCAAGGCTTCCTGTTGCTCTGGCCAATGTGTTTAATGAGTTTCTCCCTTTTAATCACAGAAAAGTCTGTCTCCCTCCCCGTCCCCATCCTCGTCCCCACCCGTCAGCTCTAATCCTCCCACAGGAAAGTCACATTGGCGGCTCTGTCTGCTTCAGTGTATGTGTTCAAAAAAGATACACTTGATTTTTAAAGTGTAAGACTTTTCTTTTCTCCCCAATTAAAAAACAGTAACCTTTATTCTTAATTCTTCAACACACACGAGATCGCATCTATGTATCTACCTTTGCTTAAAAAAAAAAAAAAAAAAAAAAAAGAACGAGCTGGGCAGTGGTGGCATACTCCTTTAATTCTCAACACTTGGGAGGCAGAGGCAGGGGAATCTCTATGAGTTCGAGGCCAGCCTGGTCTACAGAGCGAGTTCTAGGACAGCTAGGGTTCTATGGAGAAACCCTGCCTCAAAAAACCAAAGGAACACATAAAGAGCCCAAAGGGCAAAGGACAGGCAGCCAAACCCGATCGTTCAGGTCACAGACCTCGCGGGTTGTCTCATGAGTCTATGCACGCGTTTAGAGCTGGCAACAGGGGACCTGACACTTTCGTCCTTACCTGAAAGACCACTCTGGACTTCTCCAGGAGGTAGGTTCTCATATTGGCACCAAGGATCTGATTTCTCTCGTCAAAGCTGATTTCTGTGTATTTCCCAAACCGACTGCTATTGTCGTTTCGGGTCGTCTTGGCGTTTCCCACAGCCTAGAACACAGTGTTGAACATCACCAGAGTGCTGATCGGGGATAGTCCTATCTCAAGCAGGGAGGCTGGTCAGGCTGGGGAAAGGCAGCCTGGCTCCCCTGAGTCTGAAGGAACATGGACTCTGGGCTTCAAGGCCCTGAGGTCCGTCTCTGCTTCCATAGAATACCATAAAGGTTGACTTCCTTTTCCACGTCTTCCTCTCCTCCCAATATGGGAACTAATGCATCTTGCTGTTGCAGACTGCATGTGTCCCCCACATCCATGTGATTCTTTTAAAAATTATTTTGTGTATGTGTGTGGGTACATGCACACATAGGAAACTAGAAAGAAACTTCCTCCTCATCTTCTTCCTCCTCCTCCTCCTCTTCCTCCTTTCTCTCTCTTTTTCTTAGAAGCAAGTTTTCATTATGTCCGGGCTGGCCTCAAACTACCATCCTACTGTCTCGGTCTTCCAAGTGCTAGGATTACAGGCGGGTGGGAGGCCTTTCTTGTGCACACACACTACACTTCTTGCCCAAATCATTATGGCTTCTGTTGGCCTATATCTGCTATGTACCTACTATAAGTCACAGGCTTGGTCAGCAAGAGTGATCCTAACCCATGTGGTCCCATTTTCATGGCGCTTACAGTCTGGTGGGAACACAAACCTTAAATAGCTCTACAGTCATTCACCAGGCAGGTCACATGACACTTCCTCTGGACTGCCTTCCTGTTACTCTCTTGGATGGGTAATCTATGTTTCCATGTGCCAGCCTGTGCCTCTACTGTGCACTTAAGGCTTGCTCAGTTCCCTCTCTGTCTGTGTGGTTATTCCATTTAAAAACATGCTTCCGCCGGGCGGTGGTGGTGCACGCCTTTAATCCCAGCACTGGGGAGGCAGAGGCAGGCGGATCTCTGTGAGTTCGAGGCCAGCCTGGTCTCCAAAGCGAGTTCCAGGAAAGGCGCAAAGCTACACAGAGAAACCCTGTTTCGAAAAACAAAAACAAAAACAAAACAAAAACAAAACAAAACAAAAAACAACAACAACAACAACAAAACATGCTTCCGTTAGCAGAGTCCTGATCTTTTTTTTTTTTTTTTAAAAAAGATTTATTTATTTATTATGTATACAGCATGTATGACTGCAGGCCAGAAGAGGGCACCAGATCTCATTACAGATGGTTGTGAGTCACCATGTGGTTGCTGGGAATTGAACTCAGGACCTCTGGAAGAGCAGTCAGTGCTCTTAACCTCTGAGCCATCTCTCCAGCCCCCAGAGTCCTGATCTTAAAGACTGGGTCTTACTTATTTCCATTATATTGGATATTGCCCCACAATGGTCTAAACAAAGCAGGCAATGGAGGTCTCTGAAGGTTCTGATTTGGAGACCAGGGAGCGCGCTCTGGGGTCACAGGCTGCACTCTCAGCCCTTTCTCCACAATCCTCTTCTCATTTTGTGAGGTATACAGAGTTGGCCTTGGGGTCCCTTGTAGTGGGTAGCTGTTCTGTCTATGACCTTGAAGTACCGCCCCTAGAGATGCAGGAGGTAACTGTTCCATCTGCCTATGACCTTGAAGTACACACCTCTGGAGTGTGGCCTCGTGGACTTAAGACCTGGGATGCATGTAGGCAGCTGGCTCTCCCTCATGGTTTTGGATGCTAGGACGGACCAGGCGGGAGAACAGCATAGACCATAGCTCGGCTTTCCAGGACCCCGCGCAGTAGTGAGTTTTTATCTCCTAATAAATTCCTTGCCCTTTAAGCAGACTCTGTGGATTTCTCGCCATATCTGGCGTCCAGTGTGGGTGGGCCCTGGCCGTTATTCACGCAGATAAACTTCCACTCGATCTAGCCTTTTACCCCCACTGGCTCAGATCCTGCCCACAGACTCCGTTTCCAAGCCACACGCTGGATCCCTCCCTCCCAAGCTGTAAGTAGAGAACACCTTGGGAGTCACCACTCTACCTCACCTCCTCCAATCTTACCGCAGAACTGGTAACCCTGCTCTCCCCACACTCGCTTCTTTGGTCTTTAAAGGCAGGAAGTTCGATGGCAAGCATGGCTCATGCACAGGGCTACCTCCTTCCCAAGCCGCCAACCCTCAGTATCTCCTGCAGTGGTGCATTGCCCACCTCAGTAATGGGATTGGATGCCAGGACTTTGTCCTCCACGTGGGCGTTGCTGCTGGATTTGCTGACAGTGGCAAAGTACCTCATGGCGTAGCGTGCAGAAACAGTCTTTCCAGCTCCTGACTCCCCACTCACGATTATGGATTGATTTCTATTGTTCCTAAAACCAACACACAAGAGATGCATTAAGATATGCCGAGACACGTTAACTTTTCTCCATGAAAAGGCAGCATAGTTCAAGGCCAGTCTGGGCAACATAGCAAGATCTGTCTCTGGAAAAGAACTGATTGGGGTGGAGATGTGGCTCAGCCAGTACAGCTCTTGCCTAGCGTCTATGAAGCCCTGGGTTTGACTGTCAGCTCCCTATAAGCCAGGCATGATGGTGCATCCAGGAAGCAGAAGCAGGAGAATTTCAAGTTCAAGGTCATCTTCAGCTATACCGGATGTTAGAGGCCAATCTGGACTACATGAGACCTTGTCTCAAACAAAGAAACAATAAGAACAAAAACAAACCAAAGCAAAACAAAGGCCCTATCATCCATCCATCTATCTATCTATCTATCTATCTATCTATCTATCTATCTATCTATCTATCTA
>CABHPH010123056.1:701-13520 GCA_902168325.1 Peromyscus nudipes
GTTATAAGAAATAAATAACAAAACTAACTGAAAATTCAACAAGGCATTAACAAGCCAACTTATAAAACACACAAGGAATTTTGCTACTATATAAAAAGTTCTGATTTTGTCAGGATTTGTTATATTATGGAATAGAATGACATGAACAATAATTTTCATTCTTCTATTTGGAAAGCCTAAATTGTAAGAATAAAGAAATTACTGAAGGAGGAATTGGACTGTCCAGCTGTTAGTTGTAGATGTAGCATTTATATATATATATATAGAGAGAGAGTTTTCTCCAGTCCTGCCTGGCCCACAGTCAGGACAAATCTCTCTCACCTGCCAGTCCCACAGCCGCTCAGACTCAACCAAATAAACACACAGAGACTTATATTACTTATAAACTGTATGGCCGTGGCAGGTTTCTTGCTAACTGTTCTTATATCTTAAATTAATCCATTTCCATAAATCTATACCTTGCCACATGGCTCATGGCTTACCGGCATCTTCACATGCTGCTTGTCATGGTGGCTGCTGGCAGTGTCTCCCTCACTCAGCCTTCCACTTCCCAGAATTCTCCTCTCTCCTTGTCCTGCCTACTTCCTGCCTGGCCACTGGCCAATCAGTGTTTTATTTATTGACCAATCAGAGCAATTTGATATACAGACCATCCCACAGCATATATATATATAATATATATATAAACATATTTATATATTTATATATATAACATTTAGCATATATATGTGTGTATGTGTGTGTGTGTGTACACGTGTATGTGGGTGTATTCTATCTTCCATGCAGTGCACATCCTTTGGGGTGTGAATTACACAGTTCAGTTTCTTAGAAATTGGAAGAAAATGGAAACTTTGAATTTGCAGTAGAGTTATGACAAGGTCATAGAATTATAAATTCATGTATAAAAGTCAAACCATTAAACTTACATTTTAAATGAAAATTAAGGAACAGAAGATAAAGAGAATATCTTTCTGCCTCAGTGATCTTAATTTTTATATTAACCCACTTGACATATTTTACTTAGAACATATAATATATTTCCTATAAAGAAATTTTGGTTCTTGTCTTTTTGCTTATGTTTGGTAAATTTAATGATAACTTAAAATAGTTTAAAAAATATCAGACTCTCCTTCCACTTTATTTTTTATTATTTGTGATACTTAAAGTTAGCAAGTAATGGTCATAATGTGTCAGATTCTTTGAAGAACAATTTCATTTTAAATATATTTAGAAACTTATTTAATATATTCTCTGGTGACATAACCTAATTAATTAATTAATTGGCTTTTGTGAACTCTGTCTTATTTTTTTCATGTTTTTTTGAATCAGAGTCAAAATATGCTAAAAAATTCATTAAAATTTAAGACATTTTGTAATGATAGCTCATAATGTGTAATTTCCTCCTCATTTCAACAGGATTATAGAAAACACTCATTTATAAAGCAATGAATTACTTATTAGGTCTTTATAGATAACATTATAAAAAATTAGGAAGTTTAGAGGTTATAACCCAAAATCTGGACCATGCAGCACAATTTCCAATGAGATATTTCACAGCCCAATATAATTTTTTAAAAGTTTTTATTGTTTTCATATCATTAGTCTTGTGAAGACAAGACTGTAGTGGGTAGCCATTTTAACCTTGATCTGAAAGTTCTAACCCCCATCAAGGCTTCCATAACTGTCACGCATACAAGGCGGGTCAAGAGAAGACCCTGAAGACGTGAGATCCAGATGCGCCATCTCTCTTGGATCCTGGGCCCTGGACGCTGGAGATAGACCAAGCAGAGTTTTCTAGAGAACACTGCCGGACTGTGCTACATCTTTCCCAGACCCTACAACCTACCTATCCCTTCATTTGTAAGTTACACCACTAAATAACCTCCCTTTTAACTACGTGGAGTGCCCTTAATAATTTCACCAATACAAGACAAGCTAGAAAAAAGTAGGGCGACCCAATCTAAAAAAAAGAAAAAAGAAAAAATTCTTCAAATGTTACAATATTGATCTTTTTGGTTACGATTTCAGAAAAAAAAAAGAATTTGTTATTCTAATTTTGTATCACTTTTGCATACTGTTGACAAATGGTCCATACATGAAATTTATGCATATTTGATATATTCATTTTTTTTGTTTGTTTTTTTCGAGACAGGGTTTCTATGTGTAGCTTTGCTCCTTTCCTGGAACTCACTTGGTAGCCCAGGCTGGCCTCAAACTCACAGAGATCCACCTGGCTCTGCCTCCTGAGTGCTGGGATTAAAGGCGTGCACCACCACCGCCCGGCTGATATAATCTTATACAGAATCCCCACACATTTTTTGTCTATCTCATGGTTCCAGAAAATAGTCTTCAAGCCTGCATTCCCATTTTAACAATTTTAACCAATAACTGCAACTCTTTTTAGATACTTACTATATTATACACATTGTGTCTCATAGGCATTTATTTAAGGCTCCTGAAAAACACAAATCTTCTCATATGACTCTACTGAGCAATGCTCTCAAGACTGTATCACGGTGCTGTCCTCCATCAAACAACCCCACCCAGAAACGCATTCCTAATAGTCCTGTATAACACTTCACTGGAATGACTTCATGCCATAAACCTATTCCCTAACTGCTCTTCAACTTTTACCTTATCTTTAAAGATGCTGTCTGTGATGACTCAACATTGCTGATGGCTACATGTGGAGAACATTTTCTTATTGTTGGTTGTTTTACTCTTTCCGGGAGGCCACAACCAAGCTCCCAAACAAATACACATGGAGACTTATTCTTTCTTATAAATGTCCTGCCTTGTATTGGCAAAGTTCACCAGTCACTTTCCTCTTTGACCTACGGAATGTCTGTCAGACTCTTCAGTGAAGAAGAAATTTTGAAGGATTGTCCTGCTTGTTTTGGCAAAGTTCAGCAGTCACTTTTCTATGGGTCCTGCATGTCCAATTTATACAGCATACTGTCAAGTAGTGAAGACAAAAGCAGTTTCTCACCCAAATGGCTAACCTTGCCACAATGAAAGCAAACTCCTATGAAGTTTCTTTGATGCCCATTATCCTTTTATAAAGTAAATTGGTACTGCCAGGAGCACATATGTCTCATTGCCATGAAAAAGCTTAAGTTAATAAAACATTTTAAATGCCATATTCTGTAGATCTTTGAAGTTTTTCAAAACCATTTAATCTAAAACATACCTATTTAACCTTGAAAACATACCTAACGTGACTAAAATTTAATTATTGTACATTAACTTCTAATCTCATTTCTTACTTAAACATAGCACTTTTAAATGAGGTGAATAAGTACAATACACCAAACAAGAGTAGAAATGTATATACAGTGTAACAAAATTAACTTTAAATTTATATCAATATACCAAAATCCATGCCAATGCCAAATATCTGAGATTAATAGTTGTATTTTTATCCTATATTCCTATAGTCATTTAAATTATAGCAAACATCCATAACCTACCAAATAATCAAAAGTCTCCCACACCCCATCTTGAGAATGTGGGCATCATGTTCTGCAAACTGCTTCTTGCTGTCTGTGGATGAAGTATCTTTAGGTTTCCTGAGAAACTTTGAGAAAATGACAAAGTCCTGGGGAGATCAGCAATGACCTTTGCTGATATATATATCACTTGTCAACGTTCAGGAGGTCTTCCCTGATCAATCTCATTCCTGAATGAATCCACAGCCACTTTTCTCCTATGGGAACAAAACTCCAAAACATTTTTGATTTGCATTTGAAAAATACATTTTTTTACTTCTTTTTAAAAGTTAAGATAGTACTAAAGTATCCAGGTTGGTTCAATTTTGCAGTCCAGTTCACAATCCCATGTGTCCTAGCAGCTGTCTTTTGCTTATCAGCATTCAAAAAATTCAAAACCAACAATAACATACAGGATCCAGATTCCCTGTATACTTCCTAACTCTACATGGCTTATTCTTTTTTACTATTTTACTTCTCTCTTTTAAGACATTATTTTATTATTTATAAACTATTTCTTTCTTTCTATGACTGCCCATACTCTTTCCCTGTCTTTCTTAAGTCTACCTACATTGTAAAACACACTGGAACCTGTTTAGAGCTTTTTCCTGTCTGGATCTCTTTTACTGCATATCTGTAGTCTTTTTTTGATTGTATGAGAAAACTTTGAACTGCTAAGAAAGGGCTTGATCCTCCATGCTGCTCTATTGGCTGGCTCTGCCCACTTCTCGGGTCTTGAAATCCAAGTCTAAACCTCACAGCCTTGCCAGAGTTGTGTGACTGAGAACTGAATTAAACCTTCCTAGCTGTAGGAAGCTGGTACCTATGCTGTCACACGTGTTTTTTGACTTATCTTGCTTTTTATTTAGTGCTGCTGGATGAACACCAGCACCACTTTAAAAACCTGGATCTTTTCTTTTCTTTTCCTTTCTTTTCTTTTCTTTTTTCTTTTTTCTTTTCTCTTTTCTTTTCTTTCCTTTCCTTTTCTTTTCTTTTCTTTTCTTTCCTTTTCCTGGTTTTTGCAGTTTTCTCAGGACCTACATGGAAATCCAAGAGCTCCACATTGGGTGCAAAAATGTTGGTTGTTATAGTTTTTTTTGCTCTTTTGTGTGGCCCACCACACACCTCCCAAATAAATACACATGCAGGTTTATTCTTTTTTATAAATGCCTGACCTTTGCTTGGCTAATTTCTAGCCAGCTTTTCTTAATTTAAATTATCCCATCTATCTTTTGCCTCTGGGTTTTTTCCTTTTCTTACTTCTGTATATCTTACTTTCACTCTTACTCCATGGCTGGCTGTGTGACTAAGTGACTGCTCCCTAGTATTCACCTTTCCTTGTTCTCTTGCTCCTTCTTCTTTTCCTTCCATGTTTCTCCTTCTGTTTATTCTCTCTGCTTGTCAGCCCTGCCTATCCTTTCTTCTGGCTCATTATTGGCTGTTCAGCACTTTATTAGACCATCAGGTATTTTGGACAGGCAAAGTAACACAGCTTCACAGAGTTAAACAAATGCAACACATCTTTGTATCATTACACAAATGTTCCACATCATAAACAAATATATCACATCTTAAAATAATATTCTATGCCATTCTCTCTCCTATTTCTCATATCTGGATTACACGCACTTGAATCATTTCTTTACAGTAACCCCTAAATTGGAGCTCATTCTTGTTCAAGTAATTGATTCATGATTTTTAGAAGAATAACACAATGTTTGAAAATATTTTCATAGTTCTTTGTATTTTGAAGTTTAAATTTTGTTTTTTTAAATACATACAAAGACAACAAAAACATTGATAGGGAATAGTAAAAGCTTCACTGTGAATTAGAGTTAATATACTATGTAAACATTCCTACAAGTCTTGGGCATACATAGAAATATTCTTTTACTAGTTTTCAAAATTTTATTAGTAATTTGAGAATTTTGTGATGAGTTTTGATCTTATTCATTTTCCCTTCCCCAATTCTTCTAAGATTATTCCTAATCAACTTTATTTCTTTTTATTTCTTATCAAGATTTTTGGATTTGTGGTCTACTACTCCAGTGTGGTAAACTTAGGGACCATATTTTTTTTTTTTAAGAAAACTAACCCTTCTTTACTCAGCAACTAATAGCAGCTAATAGCTCCTTGGCTGGGGACAGAATTTGTGTCCAAATCCTCTTTTCATGCTAGGATTTTGTCTGACTTGGGTTTGCACAGGTGTTATACACACTGTTTCAACTGTAATGACTTCATATGTCCACCTGTTCATGTGGGTCCAGGAGACACATTTTACTTTTAGTCAGGTATGAGCTCTGACTCTTACATGTTTTCTATTTCCTGTTCTGCAATGATCCCTGTGACTTTGTGGGAGTTGCCTTACATATTTAGGTTTGGGCATTCTGTAGTCTATAATTCTTTACACCTTGGAAGCTGTGAATCTCTGTGGGCCACCATCTACTCCAATCAGAAAATTCTCTGGATGTTAAAAACTGCCTTAGTTTCTGAGTACAATGAAGTCATTGGGAACAAGTCACAGGCTGTGGAATAAATTCTACTCATATACTTTTAAATAAAGACATTCTACATTTCATCATTAATTGAAAACCCACTCTTTAGATTGATCTATTTTATATGTGTGTATAGTGTGTGTGTGTGTGTGTGTTTGTGTTGTGTGTATGTGTGTTCCATTGTGCTTTAATGATTTTTTTTTTCCCGAGACAGGGTTTCTCTGTGTAGCTTTGCGCCTTTCCTGGAGCTCACTTGGTAGCCCAGACTGGCCTCGAACTCACAGAGATCCACCTGCCTCTGCCTCCCAAGTGCTGGGATTAAAGGTGTGCGCCACCAACGCCCGGCGTGCTTTAATGATTTTTACAATCTTCCTTATTCTCATATCTACCAAATTGTTTTTCTCAGTGTCCCTTGGTACCATTCCATTGGTCATGGTTTTATTTTTTCATTATTGCTTTGTGAACTGTATATAGAATGTTGACTTTAACCCAGTCACCCTTTCTGCCAGCATCTTTTTATCTTTCTTGCTCACCTGGTGTAATATATTTAATCCCCTGTTCATTTCCATTTCAGCGATGCTAATCACTGAAAATAATTCTTTTGTACAGCTCTTCTCTCCCCTTTTAATCATATTCTACAATTTAATCCAATACATATATAACTAATTAATAAAATAAAACTATCAAAGCAAAACAATTATCTTCATTATCTGAAACTTTCCCTATCATGTATACCTGAATGTCAGAACTTACCAGAACATAAATTACAGAAAACATGGAATAAATTTTTACTTTGATTTAAATGTCTCCAAAATTGATGTTTAAAATAAATACACAATCATTTTATTTTCCCTTACAATTATGCCTTCAGGACTCAAATTCACATTTGTAAATGTCCTAGGATTCTATATTTAACCACTTTATTATAAGTTAGAGAACCTCATGTAAGCTTACTACTGTATGCCTGTGAGCTGAGGTTCATTTTACTCATCTGATACAAGTTATAAAACAACAAATATTTGAAAAAATTAGATTTTAGTGAAAGGATATTTGAGTTCAAATAATAATCCTTTGCTTCACTAAAATTTAACTAATAATGTCTAAATATATTTATTTGTTGATACTTTCCAATAATTCTTTAAGTAGACTAACTTACACAATGAATTCATTAAATAGATGAATGTCATGTCATATAAGTTAGTAAATAAGTTGAATATGTACCCAAAATCTCTCTCCCCTTCCAACTATGAAAACCTGATCCTTCACTCTTTCTCCAAACTTTAGGTATTGCCTTTTGTTTTGTTTTTCATTGAAACTAACAAAACGTTTTTTATACTTAAACACTTTTATGTACTTCCTATTTCAACTTTTTTTGAAGTAAGCTTTTTTATTTAACTTTTATTATTCATTTTACGTATCAACCACAGATTCCCTTCTCATCCCTCCTCCCACTACGCCACTGCCTTCCCCCTCCCACCCCCATGCCCTCCTCCAAAAAGCTTTCAACTTTTAATCAAATTCATTAAAAGTTTTATTATTTTGAGATTTTTTAATTTTATTTGTATGGGTGTTTTGTCTTTATGAACCACTGTGTACTCTTTATTTGACTTGTGAGGCTGAAAGTCAGAAGAAGACTTCAGATTCCCTGGAATTGCAGTGATGCACAGTTGTGTGTTACATTATGTGAACTAAGAATTGGACCCATGGTTTGTGGAAGAGAAACAAGTGTCATTTACCCCTGAGTCATCTCTCTGGATGCCAAAATACTGTTAAATGTCCTTACTCAAAATCAGTTTCTCTATTTACCTTCTTCTCATTCTCCGATTTCTATGTACATTCTAGAGCTTAGTATTATATTTCAGACACCTTAGAAAGGTAGAGTATCATTGACCCCAAAATGTAGAGTCTCTTAAATGCTTCATTGTATTCCTGTATCTCCATCATTTATGAAGTGTAGTGAGGCTGGTCAAGACAGGAAATCACTGATAAATTCTGTCTGGAAGAACACTAACTCCAGAGAGACAGGAGAGAATAAAATAATAGGTGAAACAAACATCTCAGCCTCCCCCCAGATATTACCTAATCAAAAATTTATCACTTTGAACTCTGAACAAAGCAATCTTGTCATACCTGTCATTATACCCAGCCACTATAAGTCAAAATTTAAACCAAGTCCGTCTGTCCATTTTTCATATTCAATTCACTTTTTTGCTGACATTTCTTAGCTAATAAACTCTGATTTTTGGCATCTATCTCTTGATTTCCTGTGCTATGACCACATTTCAGCTCTCACCCACGTCTCACCTTACCAACCCTCTGATTCTACAGTTTGCTGGTCGGGGTGCAATTCAGACTAATACTGGAGATTGCTTCTTTTCCTCGTGCTCGGAGAGATTCGCTGTGCCCCACTCAGGCCTGCACGCTTATTGAGGATAAGGCATGCCCTTATTTAACATGTAGCCTAACTCCTGGCTTGGAAACACAGTAATAGAAATGTATTTCATCCTCTAACAACTTATACTAACTCCTCGTCATTTCTAATTCTGAAATTCTAGAGTCAGTATAATACTTAACTCAAAAGACAGATCAATTCAGAAAATACTTCATGTCTTTTCCACAAAAATGCTACACACTTTTATGCTTGGCTGTTTTGTGTTTCCTTCATAATTGTAGGCACAATGATAGCTGGGCCTGCTTTCATTACTCTTCTATCATATGCAAATGTATCGTACTAGCTTTTGTTAAAGAACCAAAGCAACATAATGGATAAATCACTGTTGCCACTACCTGAAAGTTGTTGTGTATCAGTCAGTTATTTTTTATTAAAGGATAAGATAAAATTAAAATGATTGATCTTTTCATCCTAATTTATCTTTTCCAACTAATTGATTTCCTTTTTGTCATTTCTAATTTAGAAAGGCTCAACACCAGAGGTCCAGAGTTCAGCTCTCAGTACCTATTCTGAAAGCTCACAACCATATCTATCTACAGCTCCAAGAGACTGGACATGGTTTTCTCACTTAGATGGGCACCTCCATCCCTGTGTGTGTTCACATGCACGACACAATTTAAAAAATAAAATGAATCCCTTTTAAGAAAGAAAGGATTCATTGTGGAAACTTCCTTCCTCCACCTTTTCCTCCTCTTCTTTCATCCTTCCCTCTTGCAACTAATTTCTCTATTGGTATATCCTGAATGCCAAAATCATCAAAGTATTAAGTCTATCCATAAATCCTCTCTTCTTCCACATATATTGGCTTTCTTGGTAAAATTTTGTTTCACCTTTATTTTCAGGCACTTTGACTATATTTGGTAATTAAATGTTTTTTTAATTTTATAATTTAATTTAATTTTACATATCACCCACGGATTCCCTTGTTCTTCGCCCCCCCCCCCCTCCCCCCCTTTCCCCCCAGCCCACCCCCCATTCCCATCTCCCCCAGGGCAAAGACTCCCCTGGGGATTGAGTTCAACCTGGTAGATTCTGTCCAGGCAGGTCCAGCCCCTCCTCCCAGGCTGAGCCAAGTGTCCCTGTATAAGCCCCAGGTTTCAAACAGCCAACTCATGCACTGAGGACAGGTCCCAGTCCCACTGCCTGGATGTCTCCCAAACAGATCAAGCCAATCAACTGTCTCACTTATCCAGAGGGCCTGATCCAGTTAGGGGCTCCCCAGCTACTGGTTCATAGTTCATGTGTTTCCATTCATTTGACTATTTGTCCCTGTGCTTTATCCAACCTTGGTCTCAACAATTCTCACTCATACAAACCCTCCTCCTTCTCACCAATTGGACTCCTGGAGCTCCACCTGGAGCCTGGTCATGGATCTCTGCATCTGGTTCCCTCAGTCATTGGATGAGGTTTCTAGCACGACAATTAGGGTGTTTGGCCATCTTATCACCAGAGTAGGTCAGTTCGGGCTATTTCTCGACCATTGCCAGTAGTCTATTGTGGATCACCCAATGACAGAGAAATGGATGAGATCTACATGAACAACCTTGACGTGAGTGGGGGTAATGAAGGCCAAGGGTCGAAGGAAAGAGAGCTTAGGTGAGCGGGAGATCCCAGCTGGATCAAGAACAGAGAGGGAGAACAAGGAATAAAAGACCATGATAAATGAAGACCACACGAGAATAGGAAGAAGCAAAGTGCTAGAGAGGCCCACAGAAATCCACAAAGATACCCCCAATGTCATTTTGGTATAGCATTTGCTATGATCCAGTCCTTGAGACAAGGGTCAGACACTCTCTACTGACAATACACTAGGTTTTTTTCAATTTTGATATCTTGGCTGCACTTTAATATTTTATTAAAATTTTAAATATCAGAAACTATGCAAAGCACAACTTCTTAGTATTGTTTGTATTTCAAATGATCTTCTTTTTTTTATTTCCCTAAATGCCCTAACTTGTAAAGATGGATTTTTAAAATGCCAACTCTTTAATGTATAGGTGGTCTGTAATGTATCTGTTAATATATAGGTGACATATTAAAAATATCACCTACTTAACTACAATGCAGTTTCCCTATATTATTTGACTGAGGAAATTTTCAAGTCAATCCTACATTCTCTCATATTTTCACATTTCAGGACCTGAAGTGAAATAACTAAGTATAATTCTGCTCTCAAGTAATAATTAATTCTATACAGTTATAACAAAGGGAACTACAGGTTGATTCAGGTCACAGGGCTTATAACAGTCACGTTGTTGACCTGACTCTCAGCACCCAGGGATATTGTTTCCAAGATAATCATTAAATCGTACTTTCTTAAGGTTTGTAGGGTTCTCCATGTAAAATAAAACCTTTTTTCTATGTTATATCAATTATTATAATATGCCTTTGCTCACTAGTAAATTCCTATTAACTATATGATAATTTTTGAAATAATATTCTCCTTATTTAAAGCAATTTTTCTGAAAAATAACTATAATATTGCTATAATGCACATAAAACTTTCAAAGCATGATACTCATGCACTATATAGAATCTAATTCTTTAATATTTAAATTTAAGTTTCTAGTTTACTAAAACAGAAGGTTTGTTATGTAAGATAAATTGATATTGTTATTATTTATTATTTATATAACTTTAATGAAGTCATATTTTATATTAAGCACTAATGCTTAAAGTAATTCACAAAATTCTTAAACTATATAAACCACTCATGCGCTGCATTTGGGTTTACCTTATATGAACAAGCTTTATATTCTCTATCTGAATTTTAGTCTATCCTTAGCTGCCTTACTTCAAACTAAGAGCATATTTGATGGCAGGGTATGTAAACTCACTCATAATGATTTCATACATGTCATTGGACTGGTTGATAATCACAATGAGCTTGTGATTTTTTTTTTCTTTTCAGTAAATGTTCTTAACCATTTTGTTCTTGTTGTTTTGTTGCTGGTTTACTTTGTTGGCAGTGACACAAGTGTCCAGCATTCTAGCTCTCGTGCTGCCTTCTTTTCAATTTTGTCTTTGCTCTCCAGCCTTGTACCTGGTCATACAAATGTATGTAGCACTTTGAAGTACATGGCAATAAATGCCCACTAGTGTAGGTGTGTTTAGTTTTAGAACACCATGTTTTCCATCTTCTAACACCGTGCAGAATCCATGCAGGTCCTCAATTCCCTAATAAATATGTGTCTCAAAAGGGCTTAGTGTACCTTCAACAGGGAAGTTAAACATTCAAGAAGGGATTGTTAAATAATTAAAGCCTTGCCTCTGGCTAATCTGTGTTTAGTTTTAGTCTTTCAACTACAGTCATTCCATGTGGTATATTTATCGTGCTTCTAGGCAGTCTTAATTTTTTTTAATTTCTCTTCTTTTTAATTAAACACTCAAAGCTGATTTTATTTTTTTTCCAGAACAGAATATATATGTCTTCAAATTAGAGGGTGAATTAAATTCTGCCAGGGTAAACACAAAATTTCACCAGGACATTCTTTATTTTAATAAAATAAGTTCTTGGACTCTTGATACATTTTGTTTTGTATTGCTGAAGAACTTAAATAGAGACTATAAAAACTACAAGTAGTCAATGGACATTTACATGAGTTTATCTGATATGAACTGTGCTTATAAAAACATCTATAAACACATAGTAATCTATGTATACATTTATTTTATGAAATATATGTATATTTAGTTAAGAAGCATATATGAGTAAGTATATATGCTAATAAAATAAATAGGAAGAGCACATAGTTCCAATGCTTATTATTTTTAACTGATAACTTTTTGGCATATTTAAATGTGAGCACCTTGGGACTCTTTGCTTCAAGGTAAAGCTGAATATTTCCAACAGATTATACAAATGTTTTTATTCATTCTGAAAGATGTATCTGCAGGGAACAACCCTTATCTGTTAAATTGCACACATATTTAAGCTTCTAAATGTTGTTCTTGCCAGCAGAGATTTGCTGTCAAGCACATAATTTCATGTTTGATCTCAACCTGTTAATGACTTATACCACACTTAAGGCACATTAGGCAAGCTGATACAATTTTATTTAAATTTGAGAACTAGTGCCTTGAATGCATGCTTAGGGAATGGTGGTTCTTAGAGAGTCAAGGGATTGTAGTGGTTACATTAAAGAGAATATCAACATTCTTTTCAAACAGTGCCTGAGTATGTGCCTCACTCAGTACACTGTTTATCCTATTTACAGGGAACACTGTATTGTGTACCTTCATTATAAGGTTGACATAGTATACACGTATAATCTCAGCACTAGGAGGTAAAGCCTGGAGGATCAGAAGTTCACAACAATCCTCAGCTATGTAGAAATTTCTAGGCCAGCCTGGGATACTTAAAGCCCTGATACACACACACACA
>CABHPH010123057.1:0-18764 GCA_902168325.1 Peromyscus nudipes
CCTAAAAGAAAAAGCCTGGTACAAGTGCGTGTGTGCATGTGTGTATGTGTGTGTGTGTGATTAAATTGTTTTTAAATATGGAACACAAATACTTGCAGTACCCCACAGATGCTACCTCTCTCTCTGCTTCCCTCTGACAACTGGATCAACTGTTGCAGGTGCTCCTCTCCAGAATGGAGAGGTCTTTACATCTGCAGGATTTCCTCCCCCATCCTAGATGCCTCTGCTTTTTTCTCTGCCTTTCATCCCCTCCCCAGCTGTAATGTTTCCAGAGTAGGTATTAATTAGGGATGCATAGGAACTCAGAACTTCAGAGAGAAATAATTTGATGTTTTAACAGCAAGTCCAGTGATAGTGAGGAAACTTTCCGTGTTCTCTGGTATTTTTCTGTCAATGATTCCACCTGACTTCACAGTCCACTAACCTTTACCTAACTCCAGCTGAAGTTCCACTCATTTGCACACAATCAAATTAGTTGAGGCCTATCCTGGTATGTGGGTTCCACTCTTGATTTTGTTGCTGTCTTAGGTGTTTTCTAAAATCTTTTTGTATTCTGAAAGGATTCACAGATTAATAGTGCACCAGGAAGTACTGACCCCCAAATCACCTAAGTGACCATAGTTTAGCTAGGTGTAGAATTATTACCTCTGTCTTCTTATTTTTCACTTTGAAGTGACATGCCTTAATCTGAAGCTCACAAAATTTTCAAAACTTCAGACGTCTCACAACATTCCTTCTGCCATCAGTGGAGACCAAGCCTTCTGGCTTCTAACTTGCTGCTTGGGTTTTGAGTACCAGAACCTCTGAGACTCAGTTTCTCCATCAGCAACTCTTATCAACCTCTAAGGATTCCTTCCCACACCAGTCTATTCCTTTTTATGCTAGTTTCTTGAATCAGTCTTTGGAAACTCCAAGCTTAAACATCATTCCTGAAAACCACTTCAATACAAACTGAAAGCCAGGATACGTTCCTTCCTCACAGAGATGGGAGAACAAGTGGGCTCCTCCAGAGAGCATCTACCTCTCAAGGTCCCTAAGCTGACAAAGTGACAGCTCATCTACAGAACTTCAGCTCTTTGCAAAGTTGCACCCAGTGTTCAGAGAGCAGGAGAGACAGAGCCGTTCCAGAGCTATGCCAGTGTATGAAAGTAAATTCTCAGGAAGCTACCACACTGTGTATGCCACCTTTAAACTAGGGGAGAATATTTATTACATCTGTGAGTGTAACACTCATCATTAAGTGTGCAAAAACAAGGCTCCCACCAACAGCCGTTGGGAAGCTCTCTCACGGTAGTGGCAGACTTGCATGCAATGGGAAGTGTCTGTTCTCTGTAGATTTCATTCCGCACCACATTCACTTCACATATGGAAGCTGAATTTGGCGAACAAATTAAACTTTGTACATTTAAACTAATCTGAAACCTTAAAAGTATTAAGTTATTCAAGTTTAAATGTTTTCTATATGAAAATGGCTACATATGTATGTGTGAGTGTGTCTGTATGTATCTGTGTGTGCATTGTGTGTGTGAATGTGTGTGAGTGTGTGTGTGAATGTGTATGTGAATGTGTATGTGTCTGTGTGTGTGAGTGTATCTGTGTGTGAGTGAATGTGTATGTGTCTGTGTGAGTGTGTGTGTTTGTGTGTGTGTGTGCTTGTGAGTGTGTCTGTGCATGTGAGTGAATGTGTGTGTATGTGTCTGTGTTTGTGTGTGAGTGCAGTTTTAAAAAGGTTTTGGAGGGAGACAGAATTCACCTATCTTGGATTAATTGTTAGTATACACAAGGTTCTAGGTTCCTAACTCAGAACCACAAAAAGGCTTTGGTCACTGTAAACATCACAACTGTATAGTGAGAGATAGTAAACTGAACACCAACAATTATAAGTAGGAAATAAAGAAGCACCTTTGTTACATTGATAGAATGCTTTGCCTCTTTCACCCTCAGAATGCTACGTAAGCAACAAAACAATAGGGCAATCCAAGCGGTGTGCTTCCAAAAGAACTGTTCTTGAGAAGTGGTGAATTCTTCTATGAAGATTCGTTTTGTTGAAAAGAACAGTGACATAACATCCTTGGTCTCTACAACAACTTGCTAGAGTCCTACTTACCATTGAGATCCCTGCCATTCTTCACAGGACACAAAGACAACCCCAAAGGAAAGTACACTCTGCTATCACCCTTCCCTCCAGGGCTAGCTAGACTGTTCAAGAGTCCTGGGAGCAGAGGACAATGCAGCAGGACAATGCAGCGTGTGTGGAAGCGTTCATTAGCACCTAACCACATAGGCATCTCTTCTACACACAGCAAAACAATTATTGCTCTGGATGAAAAAGTTAATGAGAAAGGAAATGCAACAAGCTGAACGGGTGGGGAGAGGGCTGAAGCCATCTGAGCTTTAGTGGCTTCCCTGCTGCCCGCAATCCACCAAACTGTGCTAAGTGCTCTTTCTCCTAACCTTTTACAATCTTTTAGGTTTAACAATACTTTCAGATTCACCAAGTCACACACATAATAGGAAAATGTTAATGCTAACCTGACAACGCTCTTAATTCTGCTATAATATGACTAACATTTTCAAATCTGAAAGACACAAAATTCCGTGTTAAATAGCATTTCATTTGGTTTTCACTTCAGGGCATCCTTTTCTTTGCATGTAACTGTGCAGCCTCTTCAGTCTGCCACTGACAGGAAGTTCAAGTGCCAGAGACACACTTCAAATGCCCAAAGCTGCGGTGGCACAGCTCACACTCACAGGGGTTGGATGCATTTCTCATTATTACCTACTTCTGAGTCACTGGGACATCTCTAACGGCTTTGCATATTTTCCAATTTTACTTATTTATCTTCGCTTTCCCACATTTTGCCCTTTTGATTGTGGAACTTCTAGTCAGGGATTAATACAAGGCCATGCTGGGCTTAGTTTTGTTCTTTAGAGAAAGCTGTTAATTCTTTTTTAATAGCACAGAGCATTCCGTGAACACTGGGAACGTCAATACTTAATGCATACACAGGTAGGCAGTTATCAACTGCAGAGTAGATCATGTTCCAGAATCACAAATATAGCCAGAGGTGGGAACAGGTTTTTCTGTCTGATCAGTGCTGGGAAAGGATCAAAAGATCCTCAATGAAGCTCTGGCTACACAAGAATCCAGCAGAAAAGATGCTGGCATCCAGAGAGCCAGACATTTTCCAAAATGTCAGTCCCCTGAAGAGACAATCAACTAGGCAGAGGCCACTGAGCTGATGTCCCTGAGAATACACACTGGAGTTTAGTACTAGAGAGCAGGTACTCTGGGGCCAGGGAGGGGAGACTCCGAGTGGTGGAAGAAAAGCAGAGGCGGAAATGATGTTCAGTCCTAAGTGTTGATTCTGTCCAAAGTCCACAGATGGATGTAGAGCACAACCTCAGAGGTGAGGACCAGCATACTGAAGGCAGATGCCTGGACCCAGACACTCATAGTAACATGTTGCCATCATAGCAAAAGGGATGAAGGCAGAAAACGCCCTCTCAGGATCTGTCACAAGGATTATGTGAATTAGCATACATGAAGTGCTTAGAACAGTTAATTTGCTCAGAATGTGTATTTAGAATTGTGAGTTAATTAAGCAAAACATCCTGGACCATCCATAGCCTTGCCCCTTGCCTG
Source organism: Peromyscus nudipes (assembly GCA_902168325.1). NCBI lineage: Eukaryota > Metazoa > Chordata > Mammalia > Rodentia > Cricetidae > Peromyscus > Peromyscus nudipes. The sequence continues at coordinate 3,647 of CABHPH010123057.1, forward strand.
TGTGTCTGCCCACAACCTTCCACCCATGCACATATACAATATGCCCTGAAAGGTCATGACTGTACGTGTTCACAAGGTAACTTCCACTTTGTAGTGATATCCAGATTATCCCATATTTATATAAAGACTTGGTCTTTTAAGGCTCATTTCAAGTCCTGCTGAACACAAAGAAGAAAGAAAGCAACTTCTGATGCCACTTGTCTTTTAGGAGAATGCCTGTACGTGTGACTCAGCGAGGAGCACAGGAGAGCTGCAATGATCAGTTGCTCGTTGTTCTCTTTGCAGCACAATGCTCCACCCCACCTGCCTGTGATTATTTGTGCTGAAGTGAATCTCCCATGGTGTAAGAAGCCACCGTGCTGTGGCTTGGGATGCCCTCTTTTATCCTATAGTTATAGCCTCGCGGATTCTAATGAAGTCTACTGAAGTTGTAAAACTCAAGGAAAGTTGCTACCAGTGGGAAAATCATTTGCAAATGTTCCAGTGTTTTACAGTGAACAATATACTATTGCTTTAATTATAACATGGTTTATAAGCTTCCTTTGGTCCTCACCACTCTGCTAGAAATATTTCTTCTACAATATCCGGTGTTTTTTCTTGCCAAAGCCACCCATCCTTTGGAAGCTGCCCTGCATCTCGTGGGGCACCCAACGTGGGGCATGAACCCACAACCCTGGGATTAAGAGTCCCATGCTCTACTGACTGAGTTGTGGGTTTGCTTAACACTCAAGAATCAACAGAGTTGATTATAGAAGGGGGAAGAAATGGCTGAGATAGAAAGTGGAACAATGGTACAGAGCAGAAGGCAGTCTGATGAGCTTCTGCACCCAAAGGTGGGCTGGATGACAGGGACACAGAAAGCTCAAGTGCTGGAGTGAGGCTGGATGGGGGGCTGGACTGTACCCTCTCTGCTCTACAGTTATAAAAGAAACTCAATCTGCAGACATATGGCACACATCTCTCATTGTTCTTGTTCCTAACAAACCACAGGTAACTGACAGACAGATGAAGACCCAACAAGAGCTTTTGGAAGCTTGGTGACACAGGAAAACCAAGAGCTCTTGCAGAATTCAGCTCAGACTTGGCTTCCAAACAGTGCTTCCAAGTTCCTCCTCCTGACCTGGAGGCATCAGGTTCACACAGCAAGCATGTGTGGTCTGAGACACTGACTGGGTTGGGAACCACAGGCCAGCCTGGGCCTGCCAGGGCCACAGCTCCAGTTCTGACTGCCTGGAGGCAGCAGGCAATTAAAGAGGAGAGCAGGCACTTTTTCTGTTCTGTGAAACACACAGATAAAGAGGGAGGTGGAAACAGTGACTTCACTCATATTAATGTCAAGTTCTGAACTTTACAATTTGCCTGCTGTTGCCCTGTGGGGGAGTTAATAAAGAGAAAGGAGGGGAGGCCAAATGGAAAATAGCATTCTCTTCTGCCATGTGACCAGGGAGACCAACACCTTCCTGGAAGGCAGAAATCTCAGTCCAACCACTTTCCTATCTCATCAGACATCTTTCTTTCTACAACTACCTAAATAAACTGTGTAATTTGACACTTGATACAACAACGCCATAAAGATTTATATGATCCATAATCATTACCTTGACAATGAAGATAAAATCTACTGAGAAATCATAAACTACTCCATACTTGAAAAGCGACAGCAATGCCTTTAGCAGCAGCGCTGTCTTTCACCCTGCTTCCCCGCACACACCATCTGCTCTGTTAGCATGCAGTGTCACACGAAACTGCTCTTGTAATTGCAATCCTCACATTAGGACAACACTAACTGAATATGAAGGAATGGAGCAGAGACAATGAGAAGAAGAAAGGGGGGATGACTTATTTAGTAGCCTTGGCCTCTCTCCTCTCCCCAAAATAATTTGAAAAGGCTAGAAGGCGTTCAGCCAGACTTTTGAAACTCTATTTTCACATGCATGTGCTGAGCCATGGAGATCAAACAGTCCCCACTCCAAAGAAATGCACACCCTTGAGATGGAGATCATTTGCACAGGTATGCCAGGGATGCCCAGCTTTTACAGTTCAGGAAGCCAGTGTAGAGCAGCCAATATCACAGATTGGTGATTGTCCTTCAGGCTCATTGTATGCTTTTGTGTGTGTACACAGTTGTATCTATATCCATATTTGAATATTATCACATTTCTTCTCAAATAAATGACATTATTCTGCAAGTCACTATTTTACTCATCACTACTTGATTTTAATCTACCCCAACTGAGATGATATATATCTAGGCTTGACTGTCTGCTCTACACACACACACACACACACACACACACACACTGATCTTAATATTAATTTTCATTGACAGATACATGTTACACTTTCTAGATCTGCCCACTCATAATTAACGCATTTTAAATGTTTTTGTGGCACGTGAGAATTTTTCTTTGGCCCATTCCAACCTCTTGTTTCCTTTCCCAAGTTATGTGATTGTGATGAAGAGATTACATAAAGGAAACAGAGCACTTTCTACACACCCTCAAAAGAGTAAACCCAGTTCCCAGTGATCCCACTCCCAGACACAGAGTCAAGGGACTTGATAATGTGTCCCCAGGAGACGCCGAGTGCTAAGGATTACAGCTACAGAAACAATGCAGGTGACAGCTTTAGACGAGAATAAAATCAGACACAAGAGACAACAGAGATGCAGCTTGAGAACATTATGGCAAGTAAGAGAAGCCAAATTACACAAGCGAGCCCACGTGAGCCCATGTGTGAACATGTCCAGAACAGGGGCTAGGGGACTGGAGTGGCTGTTAGTTGGTGTAGGTTTTGTGATGCGCTGAAAATGTTGTGGAATTAGACAGCAGTGATGATCCCACAACCTAGGGAACGTGTTTTTAAAATAACTGAATTGTATATTTTAAAATGGTAAAATTCATGGCATGTAGATTATATCACAAAAAAAAGCATGCAAGCCATTACTTTTTCCGTTCCATGAATTTGCTTAATTTGCTCATTTTTTGTAAAGGTCCATAGACACAAGGAAGAAAATAAAAAGTAACACAGAGACCAACGTTCTCCAGATTTGGGGACAGTTTGCACTGTTGCTGGAGTTCTCCCCACCTCAGGACTCAGATCCACGGTGGAGGATGGGTCTGAGATGCCACATCTCCAAATCCCAGCACTCTCCTACTCTCCAAGGCAAGCCAAAAGAGTCCATTCTGCCATCATGAGATTGTTTCTCTCATAAAGCTCATGGGACTCTTCACAATGACCTCTACCGTCACCTCAGGTGTCTCTTCCTGCCTCTATAGACGGCATTCTCAAACCAAAATTGTCAAAGTCCTCTCATTTCCTTTCCCTGTCTCTGTCCCTTCTAAGTCATAGCGAGTCTCCACCTCTTCACAGGTCTCCTAAGCCATGCCTATCTCTTTGCCACTTCAGCCCAACCAACACACACACATGCTCTCACCGGGACTTGCAAAAACTCCTAGATCGTCTGTCCATCTTATCTATGGCCTCTCCAAACCCATATATCATCAGCAATCCCACTTAGCTTTTTAGCCAGCCTCAGCACCACTTCTCTGCTTACCATTCTCCAAGTCTTCCGCACACCAAGGGCTTACCTGTGCATCCCCTGGCCAGCCCCAGCTCCAGACTGCAACTGCCACATGTTCTCTGCCTCCGCCCTTCCTCTCCTCCTCCCCCTTAAGCCTACAGGCTTACTCTTGGATCTAGCTCTTTGCAATTTCATTCTTGTGACCTTCACCCAAGATTTTCACAGATCTCTCTTTTCTACATCACCAGGTTTAGCTGAAATGTCACTTTGAGAGATACTTTCCTTGACGGTCTACCATTTTTAAATAGTCTGACCCTTGAAACTGCAATAGCTTATTCTTCACAAATATCTAACAACCTCTGGACTTGTTTGTTTACTAAAATACAAGTTCCCAGGGAGCAGGAATATATTGCTCTGCTCTTCCCCTAGAACCAAATGGTAGGTTGGTAATAAATATGTTATTGGGTAGCTCAATCTCAGTTGGGCATTAGGTCGAAAGCATAGTGATTAAAAATAATATGCATTAGAAAGGTCACATTCCTTAAATCTTCCAGGCATGGATTACTGATTAACCTAAATAAATTCGTAATTGGCAGTTTATAGCAGGCAGCACAGAGGAGACACTGACATGGAATTAAAAGGCTTCCACACATTTACAACCTCTGCAGAAGGCCGCTGACTCCATCCTTCCAAACCCTGACTACCTGTAACTTTTATGCAGCTGTCCCAAGAACTACCACATAACTTTATGTGCACATGTGTGACGTGACACGTGGAGAAGGTTCTTCTCTAGAATACGTGTAACAGTAAAACACTACGGTGTCTATCTGTAAGAGGCTGGCTAAACGTCGGCACAGCTGCATTGTGGGATGCTGGAAAATGCCCCTGTGGTGGTTCAGACTGTCAACTTGACAGGATCTAGTCTTACTTCAGAGATACATCTCCAGGCCCATCTGTGAGGGAGTTTCTAGACTCGGTTAAGGAGGTAGGAAGTCACATACTTCCTGTGAGGGGGCATCATCCCATGGGCTGGGGTTCTGCAAGAGAAGCGAGGTGCAGATACTATATGGCCTGCTGCCTCATGGTCCTGCTGTTACCAACTGTAGCCCTTGACCTATGGACCAACACAAGCCTTCATTCCTTAAGTTGCTCTTGTCGAGTCCTTTGTCATGGTAATGTGGAAGATAACTAACTGTCAAGTCTGTAAAAAAGAAGCCATGGATGCTGGTTGTATATTGTTTAAAGACTTTCCTAAGGAAACCTGTAAGTGAAGAACAGACTAGAAACAGGAGGATGTTACAGTGTGGCACCATTTAAGAAAATTCAAGGAGAGATGAGAAACATCATCTATGCTTACTTGTGGAATAAAGTGCCATCAACTCCGGGGGAGGAAGGAAGTGGCTGGGACTTTTCTCTGTAGATGTCTTGAAACTTTCTGAATTTCTGTGTATATTAATTGTCCAAATGGTGTATCTTCAAACTTAGTTCCATTTCTCTTTACTTTGACTCTTTCCAGCCAAAATGTAAGTTTGCTTCCTCCTATCGCTCTCTGTCTGTATCTCCCCCAATCTCTGCTAGGAATGTCGTCTTCATTTCTCTTCTATTGAAATCTTACATTTCGAACATCATGCAAATCAAACCTCCTTTTCTTGTGAGTTTTTCTGTACAAGCCAGTCCCCATTGGAAATGATTTCTTTCTCCTCAGGGTATCTGTAAGAACCTGCTGTGTACCACTCATCACATTCAGCAGTGGCCACATCAAATTGCCATCCGTCTTCTTACTACAGACTCCATCTACTAGTTTAGATGGTATGCTTCCCCAGGATTGAATGCTTTTCTCATCTCTACATCCCCAATCCTCTAGTGAGTAGTGGGTTCTCAAACTATGGCTGCTAACATTAATATTGTAGAAGCAGAAAGCTTGTCACTTGGGGCTCACTGGAAACTCTCCCAATTCTGATTGCTTCTCTGCCCTTTAATAAAGTAAAACACAATGCTACCCAAAGGAACATTCTAAGGTGAGTTTCCAGAAATGGGTACCCATTGTACACCACCTGACAGTGCTCAGTGAAAAACACCTGGCAAATATTAGGAAAGGGGACCCTAAGAAACTCACTCAAGCTAGTCTGTAGGTCCAGGGATCTACTCACCTGCCCTGTCCAGGATCCTAGCTGGGGCCCATTGTGTGTCTACTACCACAAGGACCATCACCTGTGCAGGAATGTGTTCAACCAAAATTATAGAAAAGCCAAACTGACACGTAACAGACACTGTACTGACAGCAACAACTCAAGAGTCAGAATTCTACAATTCTTTGTTAATATAAGTACATACGCTAATCATTACACTGTATCAGATAAAGTTTTCCTAAGGCATATCAATGCAAGGCTCTATGAAGAGTCGTTCTACTCTTCTTATTTAAAATGTGTTCATTGGGGACCTACTATGTGCTGGGCACCATTGTAGGAAATCAATTTATACCTAGTGAATGCTGTTCCAACCCCCATCAAGTCCACAGACATTAAACATATTAATCCCCACAGTTTGTAGCCTTCTGCTCTCCAGCTTTGCTCAAATCCAATTGAAACTTTCTAAGTCTAGAGATAGTAGACACAAAGAATGCAGGGGGAATGAGAGGATTCAGAAGGAATAAGAGAAATCACCGCATTAAGAGGCGGCAGTAACGTCACGACAGCAGGGCTCCCTTCCACAGCAGCTTATCTGTTTCTTTTCAGATGCACCGAGAAGCACCAGTTACAAGCGATACCTGAGTTTTGTAACTAGATCTCTAATTAAGCTGACAAATGCCACACGTTGCTTGCTACTAGAATGCTCTATTAGTAAAGCACGACCTGGAAAGGGGAGGGAAAGCTTCAAAGGAACAAACCTAAGCTTTAACTTAGCTCCTGGTTCATCTGTACCACTGAACCCTTCCTATGTCTCTGGGTCTCATAGTCTGACTCACAGACAACTGTTTTTAGCACGCTGATTGCTAAAGAATGCAATCTTCATGCAATCTTGAATGAGGTCTCCTCCTCTCTGAGCCCCGTGCAGCCGTGGGCAGTGTCGACCATTGGGTCCATTTGGGGCTCTTTTGCTGCTAAGTGCAGGAAGGACGGGAGTCTTCCTCTTGCTCTCTAGTTCTCTCCCACTCTGCTTTGCCCTGTGTTGGTCCCCCTCCTCCCCCCATTGTTTCTCTACGGCTGCAAACACCAGCCCCTATCCTTGGCTTTGTGTAAGATCTCTTTCACACTGTCACTGAAAAGTTCTCTTCACACATTTCGAAAGGGCCGTTGTCCATTTAACTTCTCCAGCAGCCTTTCCACAGGACTCTGCTCTGTACTGAGGCCTCTGCCAAATAGACCATTTTCTCCAGCAGGGGGAGGGGGCAAGTGAAGTGAGTCAGGCTCAGAAAGACAAGCTGCAGGCTCTCGAATGTTGATCTTAGCTTACAAGTTTTATGTCTGCACCAATCTATGTGGGAACGAGGGGGTACAGAGGTCAGGAAGTTAGGAGGAGATCCATGAGAGGAGGAGAAGAGGTTTCAGGGAAGGGGATGGGGAGAGTAACAGAACACATGGGTGGAAGGGCATAAGCAAGGGGATGGTGAGAGGAACAGACAACCAGCCAAAGCAAACTGTCGTAAGGAAACATGTTACTCTGTATACTAATTTAAAAAAAATAAAAAATTAAATTAAATTTAAAAGCAAGAACATGGTTTGATATGAGTTCAAACTGTAATTCCAACTTAGAGAGCAGTTAAGTCCCGGGAGCCACAGCTTCCACGTCTGTGGAACGCACACACTGTCCTTCTAAAGGGAGGCTGGATGAAATGCTGCTGCTGCTGCTTATAGTGGTATTTTATTTGTACTGAAATGTGATTTTATTTGTATGTTAATAAATAAAGTTGCCTAGGGGTCAGAGCTATTAGCAAGCCATAGCAAAAGCCGGTTGTGGTGGTGCACGCCGGTAGGATTTGCTGAAGGAGGCACACGCCTTTAATCCCAGCACTTGGTAGGCAGAACTAGGTAGATCTCTGTGTGTTCAAGGATACAGCCAGCATTGGAGACACACACTCCAATGTGTGTCTGGAGGTCTGTACAGACAGGCAGTGACGAGGCAGTCACGTGGTTGGGTTTATAACCAATGAGAAGACAGAACAGAAAGTTTATTTAAAGACAAACAGACAGGAAGTAGTTCTCTTTCGGAGAGGTCTCTTGGCTGAAGAGGCTAGCTGCAGCAGGCAGGTAAGGCTCTTAGCTCTGACCTCTTGGGCTTTTATCTTTACATTGGCTCTGTGTTTCTTATTTAATAAGACTGTTACATCCACAGCTGCTGCTGCTGCTGTGAACCTTAAGTATCACTTATTATATGCCACTATGGCTAAGCAATGTGTGAATATGTATTTTTTAACCCTCATCAAGAATCCTAGTATTATGTCCTTCTACAGATGACGTGGCTGAGGCATGGACTCAGAGCAGATCCTGGTGGTGCTGAGAACTTGGAACACCACCAGCAGATGTTCTGAGGACATCCATGGGGCACTTTCATACCATGTAATCCACTGCTCCACTTATCTTAAAACATGATGCTTTATCAACAGGAAAAAGTGACAAAAACAAACTCCAAGGCTAGGTAAACGGCTCAGTGGGTAAAGAGTTTGCCCTGCAAACATGAGGACCTGAGTTCAGATCCCCAGCACCTATGAAAAAGCCAGGTACTGGTGCCCACTTGTAATACCAAAACTGAAGAAGCAGACACAGAAAGATCCTTGGAACTCGATGGCCTGCCAGTCTAGCTACGTGGATGAACTTCAGGTTCAGTCTCAAACTCTAAGGTAGACAGTGAAAGAGGAGGCCACCTGACATTAGCCTCTGGCCTCCACAAATACCCCCACACATGAATACACACAAACACACATACATACGAACATAACAAGCCAATAATTCACTCCTCTCCAGTCCACCTCACCAGACACAGAGCACAGTTCTCACCTTTCTGCCTAGGGTCAGCCAGCCCCCAGGAGTACCCACAGACCTTCCTGGCACCCCTGCCTCCTGCTCCTTCTCTTACCCAACTCCAGCACAGGGTTTCTCACTCCTTGTATTGCTTCTTCTTCCTCCGGTTTTACTCTATCCACCCCTGTCCTGCCTGAAGAATGGATTTTGCAGTCAAACAAACTGTTAAATGTACAATTTGGTTAAGTGTTTAACTTATATCAAGGTTGATGGAAACAGGATGCCAACATTCCAAAGCTTGCTTGTATGACCACCGAACAGGCGGTGGAGGCATAGCAGAACAAGACTACCTTGCTTCATGGGCAACAAGCCACAGACACAAGAGCAGAGATGTGACCAAAAGTTGCCATGTCCTCTCAGACTATGCAGGAGCAATATTCAAGTGGCCTTGAAAGCATCCAAAACCAAGACATAATTGCATCTTAAAACATACCATCATGATGCTGGGGATGTGGAGAGTTGGGGTGCAATCTCAGTGAAGAACAGGTGGAAAACACCATCATGAAGTTAAGCAGGAAGGATCGTGGTAATCAGAAGCAAAGGGGTCAGTGTATATTAACTGGTTTTGTTTTAATGTCATGAGAAAGAAAGCCAACTCACATCTCAAGGGGAGGGGGAACTAACCACAGCAAGGCCACTCTTCAGGGTTTTATATTAGCCCCCTGACAGGCCAGCACTATAGTCCGCCAACTGTCAATAGACCTGACAGAACCACTTAAGCTAATTAACTAGTTAGATCTTTGAAATGCAAGGGGAACTGCATTGCACAATTATCCTAAAACTGCAAACTGCTAAATAAATATTGCAAGCCTTTGGTAAATAAATAACATGGCCAGTTTATGATATATTATTATTGAACATGACTGAAAACAGTCGAGTACACAAAAGCCAGTCAAGTTTCAAAACCCTGAATTAAAATATCTATTAAAGAAAAACATAAACAGAGGAGTCTACAGTATTGTCCAGCACATAAAAAGATAATAGTTAATAGAAGGCCAGATCAAACTGGTAAGTTTATGCAAATAGGCACCTACAAAACATAATCAACATAAATGAAACTAAGAATAACCATATATAGTCTTCTTGAAGAACAAGAAAAATGAGATACTTAAAAATATTATTTTTTCAGCCATTTGTCTTGCAGAATTCTGATCATAATTTCCTTTAGAATTAGCAATTGGGCTGGAGAGATCACCCAGTGGTTAAGATCACGTGCTGTGCTTGCAGAAGATCTAGGTTAAATTCCCAGCACTCACATTTCTGCTCATAACCATCCCTAATTCCACTTCTAGGAGACCTCTTCTGGCCTACACGGGAACCAGGTATGCACATGGTACACATACACACATGCAGGCACGCAGTGATAGAAATAGAAAATGAATCTTTTGTTAAAGTAGCCGTCACAGTACAATTTTTAAAAAAAATCAATACAGCAATCTTTATAATTAAAGAGGAGATCATTTTGCAATAACAAAAAGTAACATTGTAGTCATAAAGTGAATTGGATTGAAACAAAATTAAAACATACACAATAGTGTTCTCCAGGTTACTGCACAACACTAGCCTCACTCAATTCTCTCTAGATTCTAGGTATGCCTGCCTACCCCTACCCAAGTGTGCTGAGGAGGGTCTATCTGCCTTTTCTACCAGGGTCTAGCCTAAGGTTTGTTCCATGATACACACATATGAAGCTGGAGGGTTTGCTTTCAAGGCTCTCTGCCTCAAAACTGGGAACCCCTTGAGAAGGAAATCTTCTCACTGGCCCTTGTGTAATCAAAGCCTACAACAGTGCCTGACATATAGTCAATTAAATACCATAACTATTAATTTTTATATAAATTTATTTATTTTACATCCCACCTCAGTTTCCCCTCCCTCCTCTCCTCCCAGTGCCTTCTCCCATCTCCACTCTGTTCCCATCCCACAATCCACTCCTCCTCTGTTTCTGTTTAGGAAAGGGCAGGTCTCCCATGAGTGTCAACAAAACATGGCACATCAAGTTGCAGTAAGACTAAGCATCTCCCCATGTGTTAAAGTTGGGCAAAGCATCCCAGTGTGAGGAGTAGGGTCTCAAAAGCCTGTAAAAGAGTCAGAGACAGCCCCTGTCCCCACTGTTAGGAGTCCCACAAGAGGACTAAGCTACACAACTGTACCATATATGCAGAGTACCAAGGTCAGTCCCATGCAGGCTCCCTGGTTGTTGGTTCAGTCTCTGTGAGCCCCTATGAGCCAAGGTTATATCATAACTATTAAATGAAATAACTTAATTTCTAATCTACTGTAGTTAGCCTGGAAGATTATACTGAACTCCTAGGTATCTCACTAACAAAAGGTTGATTTCCTTAAAAAAAAATTCCAATTTATTAAATGATGGTGAGTTGCTCAACATCACCCCTGAGACAACTAATTTCTGAATATGAGTAAACTCTAATATGAGTAAACTCTTGACATGCTTATTTTTCCTCCATTTATTTGTCCATTGACTCAAATAGCTTAACTGCAGACACTTGAGTAAGGTGCTGATCAGCTATCCAAAGTATTGTTCACAAGATACATCGCTCAAAAGAATGAAAATTTCATAATGTCTCCCATCATGCAAGAGGGCCCCTACGAGCTTTATTATCCATGTGTCACTAAAAAATTCATGATGGGTGATGACTGTCAGAAAACACTACATTGTTACAAAACTACTGCTGGTGGTTACTGGTGGTGCTGGCCTGTCTTCCCAGCTACTCAGGAGACCGAGGTAGGGAGATGACAAGTTCAAGGCCAACCTTGACTACAGAGAAAGTTCGAGGTTAGCCTGAGTGACTTAAGGAGACCATGTCTTAAAAATAAAAAGTAAAAAGAGTGCTGAGGAATATAGCACAGGCATAGAATGCTTGAAGAGAAGGCACAGAACCTTAAGTTCCATGCCCAGCACGACCAAAAAGCAATGAATGAATGAGTGAATGAATGAATGAATGAATGAATGAATGAAAAGTCCTCTGTGGTTTCTGAAACTGTTCATATGAAGCCCAGAAATCCTGGGGAGTGAGGAGTGGGAAGTAGCTTGTGAACTAAGAGGAAAACAAGAAAGCAGCTAAGGACCTCGCTGACCCTGCACATCATTACTGCACACCAGTATTCTTTGTCTGTTACTCGTTTTTGCCTCTGTTCCTGCATATACAGGCAGTGAGCACAATTCAGCATGAAAGGATGACCTCTGTCCTCATCTCCAGCATCACGTCTCCCTTCGGCAACCACTTCTCTGCAGCCCACCCACTCTGCAGTTTACACAGGCTTAGCCACACAGAAGTACAAACCAGAACAGGATGAAGTCTGCTGTATGCAAATGTACTGAGTGTATGTATGTATGTATGTATGTATGTATGTATATATATATACTATCCCTGTTTATTTCCCAGCCTTAAAAACTCCTCGATTCATCAATTAACTTTATAGACTCATCTGGTGCTTATATTTATCTGCACATACACATGTAAATCTCCTCCTGTATTGTCAGTTTGTGTGTTGTATAGTTTCTCAATCATTCAAAGTGCTCTTGATGAATAATCAGAGATTAATATTCCCCCTAACTATCCTCTCTTCTCAAACATACAAACACTAGGACACTGGCTTATCCCTGTCTAGTGCCCTGGCCTTGATGACAACACCACTATCAAGCAGATTTCCTTGAGTCCAAGACAACCTAGAGTTTTTTTGTTTTTTTGTTTTTTTAAAAAAAGCTCAGGTTGATAAGTGCACTTGCTCCAATGGAAAAAGAGATGAGATCTGAACATGTCTGAGTCCAGAGTGTTTGAACTTGACCATGAAGTACCAAGGAAGCACAGAGTTTTTGAAAAGGAAAGAGGAGTCCAGCAAGGTCTCCTCAGACACTAGTCCAGAAAACATGCGCTACATGTGTCTGCTACTCTCTGGCAGTGCAATGGACATGTGAGGTAATCTGACATAAGAGGACAGGGTTTCCTTTGGCCCACAGTTTTGAAGGTTTCAGTCAGGTGGGTTGGTTTGTCCAGTTGGTCTGGTTTCTTACTGAAGCAATCCATCAGAGCAGTCACTGGGTAGAGCAAGCTGCTCACTTCATGGCAGCCAACAAGCAAAGATGGGAGCTGCTGAGATCCAAATGTCCCCTTTAAGGGCACATTCCCAATGACCTAAACTCTGTCCACTACCCCACACCCCCCCCACACACACACACCCTAAAGGTTCCACTATCCCACAGCACCAAGCCTTCAATACAGGGGACTTAGAAGGGTGTTCTGGACTGAAAGGACAACACTATATAAGGACAAATCTAAAGCTCTGGAGAGTCTGACAAGTGTTATACAGATACAGACTGATAATCTTTACAGCCAAGAGTCTGATGTAATACACACATCCAAATTCCACGTCCAGGGAAACTCGCTGTGACAGTAATTGACTTAGTTCACATTTCAATGCATCAGCTTTTAAATGAGAGCAGAAATCACTTGGATTAACCACTCGACTAGCTTGTTGTAGAGTTGGTTTAGAAAATGAAATGCAGCGGAACTCTGCTGAGGAAGGGTTGATAAGATTAAACTGGAAAGGACTGGTGTCCAACCCCCTCCAGAGCTGCTGCGCTGTTTCCCTAGCCTCTGCTCCAAGCCTGAAACACTACCACACCTGTGCAAGCCACTCCAACTCAGTGTCTACCTGAGGGGGTATCACCCCAGCCTGTCATGACCTCAAAAGCTGTAAAGAATGGTAGACAAGTGGACCAGTCCAGTGAAAGATGAGGAAGAGGTAGACTCTGGAGGCCACAGAGCACACAAACCTGGGATGCTATACAAATTCAAATTTTCTGACACAGTCCATCTAGTGCAGACAGTAAAACTGGTGGCCAACCCTTGAGCAGCAGGCTTCCCTCTTGTTCACTGTATAAAGTCTGCGCCTTGTCTAATGACAAGGCTGTGACACTATGGGCCCAAGTGTTAGCCACTAACTATTCTACTCTGCCCCTCCCACCTCAACTCCTATTGAGAGCAGTCCTTTCGAGTCCCCCAGGCAATATGTTATGCTTATTTCCCTAATATACCGCAGTACTGAAATCAGCTTTAGGAATAAGGCAGTTGGACTAGCCCAGGGTTGGATAAATCATCTTTAAAAAGAAAGTTGAGGCTTCCTAAAGACACAAAGGCCCACATCAGAGCCCATGATCCCTGGAAGCTAGTTCAGTTCTTGAAAACCCAACTACATATATTTTTTTCTCTGAATCTTTCTCAATACAGACAATTGCTTTCTCCAAGTCTCATTTGAATATTTTCATTAACTTAATACCAACCCAAGTCTTATTACATATATTACAGGGCACAAAACTAACAAGCTACAATGTTTGAAATCTTGTGTTTTTGAACATACTCCAAAATAGCTTTTACATTCTTGTCCAATCGAAACACATCTGTTAAAATTCCAATCACAGCAGCATTTTAAAGGATCCCACACCATACTCCTGCACGGGGCTGGCCCATTAACCAATGCGGTTGCTCGGGCACTGAGCACTTGACCTTGGTCACATAAGAACACTGACAACAATCAACTGGCTTTCAGCCCAGAGAAGCTTTCAAAACCAGTTTGGAAGCACTTCATAATTTTAAACACTTTACAATGAATGCCTTTTGTACTGACTCTTCTTACACCCTAAAGAAAAAACAACAACAACAACAAAAAAAAAAACCCCAAAAACTGTGAAGCCTGTGAGCACATCAAGTTGTTTAGTAAACAAATGAGGTCAACAGACTCCATTAATAACAATGCTTTCAATTCTGGATTGCCTGGGAGCCAATTAATTCCTTGTTTATCAACTATAGCAAAAGAAAATAATAAGCCATGTAGAAAAAAATGTAATTGGCTACAACTCAGTGACAATACAACAATAATGATAAAGCTATATGCTGGAAAAAAATCTGTCTGAAGTTAGAAATTCTATATGTAAATGAGTGAGACACAGCTCACATTTCTTGAATGCAACCCAGAAATATATGATTGTAGTACCAAGACAGACATAAAGACCATGTATGTGCACACAGATGCTTCACAGGACATACACAAGTCGGCATCCTGCATGGATTCAGAAAATAAGAACACTGTATCTTAACAGTCATTGTACAATTTAAAAAACAAACTGCAGGGGGGCCTGGAGAGAAGGCTCAGTGAGTAGGGTGCTTGCTGTACAAGCATGAGCTCTGAACAGAGATCTCAGCAACCATAGAAAGAGCCAGGCATCATCCCAGAACAGGAGAATCCCTGGAGCTCACTTGCTGGAGAGCCTAGCCTAATCAGTGAATTCATAGATAGATGGATGGATAGATAGATAGATAGATAGATAGATAGATAGATAGATAGATAGATAGATAGATAGATAGATAGATATGATTGATAGATAGATAGATACATGATAGATACATACATACATGATAGATAGTAGATATAGATAGATAGATGGTAGACAGATGACAGATATCTATCAGATGATGGATATATGATAGATATGGATTGATTGATAGATAATAGATAGATAGATAGATAGATAGATAGATAGATAGATAGATAGATA
>CABHPH010123058.1:0-16163 GCA_902168325.1 Peromyscus nudipes
TGGGACAAGTGTGCCGAAGCAGAGCTGCAAAAACACTTCCCTTCTTCACAGGCAGACGCACACAGGACCCGCTGCAGCAGGACCCGCTGAGTCTTGTTTTTGAGACCAGGCCTCGCTCTGTGGTCCAGGCTGTGATTCTGTCTGCTTCTCCCGAGCTCCAGCACTCTCTTCACATCTCTTTTGTTAACTGTGTACTAAGCATCAAATCACAGGTTTTTTGTTTGTTTTTGCCGCTGTTTGGGTGTTTTGTTACCTGTTTTGGTTTTGAGACAAGGGCTCTCACCATCTCCCACAGTGTCTGCTGAGCTATACCTCCTGGCTCCGATGTTCAGGTTTCTGAAGTTATCAAAGCTAGCCTGAACCCATGCCTGTAATACCATATGCTAGGGCCGTGGAGCCAGCCTGGGCTACAGACTGAAAGAGGTGAATAAATAATAGTAAACAGCTTAATCTGACACACCCCAGAAATCAGTAAGTAATGCGTAATTGGCATAATTTAAAAAGGATCCAGCGTGTTTACCCTCACTATAAGCAACCCCATGAAACTCACTAAGTGAAAAACAAAAAAGGGAGTGAGATGGCTCAGCAGGTAGGACTGAAACTTTATCCCCAGCCCATGGTTTTGTCAAGGTCTTATGTAGCCAAGGCTAGACTTGAACTCACGATATAATCTTGATTTTTTTTTAATGTGTGTGTGTATGGGGGGTGGGGTGAGGACACACAGTGTACATGCATATGGAGGTAGATATCAGGAACCGTTCTAGATCATTCTTCCACCTTATTTAATGATGTAGAACCTCTCAATCAAACCTAGAGTTTTCTGGTACGGCTAGTCTCCTTAGCCGGTTTGCTCTGGGGAGCCCCTGTGTCTTAGAGTTTCTATTACTCTGACCAAACAACATGACCAAAACACTTCAGCATCGCTGCTCATCACTGAAGGAAGTCAGGGCAGGAACTCAGACAGGGCAGGGTCCTGGAGGCAGGAGCTGATGCAGAGGCCACGGGAAGAGCTGCTTACTGGCTTGCTCAGCCTGCTTTCTTATAGAACCCAGGGCCATCTGTCCAGGGATGGCTCCACCCACCATGGGCTGGGCCCTTCCCTATTGATCACTAATTGAGAAAATGCCTTATAGCTGGATCTCATGGAGGCATTTCCTCAGCTGAGGCTCCTTCCTCTGACGACTCTAGCTTGTGTCAAGTTGACACACAACCTTGATGGAGAGCCTGTGCTCAATGCCAAGGGCTGGCCTACAGGTCGCTGGCCTGGAGACACCACAGCCTGCCAGGAACAAAAGTCAAGGGAGTAAGGGCTTATGACAACATCCTCTACATGTAGTTTTCACATAAATAACATGGTGTGGCACATGATGATGTGATGTCCATGTTACCTGCCAGGTGAAATAAGGAGTCCGTGAATGATAGAGACATTCAAGTGTATTTGGTCCAAGCCTGGATCTAGTTCTCACCTTGGCACTGTGAAACTTTGGGGCCAATTCTTTTATTTATCTCAGCTGCAGGCTTTCTGTCACCCAGTTGCCCTGTTTCCAAGATACCCCTGCTGGTTAGCTAGGATCCCAAGGGCTGCTTGATGAAGGCCATTATCTTCTTAATTTTTCCCTTTATTTTCGTTTTATGTGCATCTGTCTGTGCACCACATGCATGCAGTGCCCTCAAAAGCCAGAAGAGGGCGACAGAGTCCTTGGTTGTTAGCCATCCTGTGGGTGCTGGGACTTGAACTCTGGTCTTCTAGAAGAACAGCCAATGCTCTTATCCACTGAGCCATCTTTCCAGCCCTGAGGGCCATTATTAAGGGTCCTCAGTGGTCTCTCCTGTGGCCCCTACAGGCCCTCTTTCTGTCCTACTTCACCCAACTTCTTGGACCTAACACCCTTACTTGGTTCAGTAGGCTCCCTTGCCTTCTGGCTTCGGGGTCTGACAAGGAGGTGGGAGGGAGCAGCAGGAGGAAGAGAAGGCCAGCAACACGTTTCTTTGTTTCCCCTTTTCAGGAGGATCACATTGGCGGCGGCGGCGGCGGCGGCCCCTCCACACCGCTCTGATTTGAGGGCCCTGACACTGTTCCCAATGTACACATGACTCCCTCATGTGTACACTGCCTCTGGGAACTCCCTTGTCCTTGTCCACATCTGTCACATCTGTCAGTGGACTCTGCTAAAACCTCCTTAGGTTTTCCAGTGTCCTGTGTCACTTTCGTGTCTTTCCTCACCAACACTAGACGTGGTTCCTCCAGGGCAGACCTGAGACAGGGCATGGGGGGTGGGGAGGTTAGGGTTGGACCTCCCACGTTTCAGAACGGGACAAGCATGTGACTGATGATCTCATTCTTTGTAAGGAAAGAGGGGACAGGTGATGGGATTGGCTCTGCATGGCCACGCTGCTTGTTCTGGTGTTCGCGGGGGTGGGGGGGGCACACAAGGGGTCCTCAACATCTGCCGGCATGTGAGGATGCACCCGGAGCATCTTGATGGCAGCTGGGAATGGCACCCTGGCTGAAGGCTGGCCTTGAGAGGTCACTATAAGATCACCAAGTTCACCAAGTTCCAGTACTGAGTAAATGCTCAGCCCTTCCAGGAACCGCCCCCCCCCCTTCTTTTTAGAGGATCTCATTTTATAGCCCAGGATGCCTTGAACTTGCCAATCTCCCACCTAAGTCTCCAGTCCTGGGATTCTGGCATGAACTCCCACACCTGGACTCCCAGCTCTCATTTGCAAAAGTAAGGAAGGTAAGTAAGTTAGTGAGGGTGGGGACCTTGAGATGGGTCAGAGACTTTACATATCTGTATCTACATAGCTACATTGTGTCCTAGATGTAGATAGGTATGTTGCACAGTGGCAAAAATGAGACCCTACTCCAACAATGTGGAAAGTAAGAACTAACTCTGGGTATAAGCTGTCCTCTGACTTCCACACATGTGTTGTCATATGTATATGCATACATACACACATATACATGCACACATACACACACATACATACACTCATATACACACATACATGCACACACACATACATGCACATACAAACATAAATGCACGCACACACACACACATACACTCAGATGGAGCTGTAGTTGACTTGATAGAGCGTTAGTGTGCACGAAACTGAGCTCCACTCCCAACACCACCTAAACCAGGCACAGCCGTGTCTTCCTGTGATTCTAGCGCTTGGGAGATGGAGGCAGAGGGTCAGAAGTTCAAGTTACAGGGCAGACTGGGCTCCATGAGACCCTGTCTCCCAGGGAGGAGGAGGGGGAGGAGGGAGGGGGGAGAACACAGGACCCTTGGAATGTTAGGTTATCCAAGTTCATTTCATGGATGCCCAGCCAAGATTTGGGATTTAATATGTTGGCTCAGCACCTGGGAAGGGCACTAGTAGTCTGTTGTTTGGTTAATTAAAGCCGTAAAGATTTAATAGCAGCCCACAGTTAAGAAGCTTGAAATGCTAGAGCTGCCCTGGCACCCTGGAGAAGAAATCGGAATTTTTTGGCGATGAGAATGGTGGACTGGGCGGACTTTAGTCCTAGCCACACATCGGAAGGGTCCAGAAAACATTCCCCTGACTAAGTCATCAAGAAATGTAGGGGTGAGCCACATGTGGTGGGCTCATGCTTGTGATCCTAGGTTGAGGCAGGAGAATAGTAGTCTAAGGCCAGCCTGGGCTACATAGCAAGATGTCTCAAGGGGGGGTCGATGGAGGGAGGGAGGGAGGAGGGGGAGGAAGGAGCCTGAAGAGATGGCTTGCCCAGCAAGCATGAGGACTGAGTTTGAATCCCTAGAATCCTCCTAAAAGTTGGGTGTGGCAGCATGTGTCCAGATTCCTGGTGACCCTAGGCAAGATGGGAGGTGGAAACAGGCGAATCACAGAAGCTTGTGGAGCCAGCATGGAGCAACAAAAGAGAGACCCTGTCTCAAACAAGGTGGAATGCGAGGGTGGACACCTGGAGTTGTCCCCTGACTCCATATATGTTCTGTGCAAGCAGGAACCCTCACTCGCACACATATGTGCACACATGTACACACATTTGTCATATGTGTACATAGGCAATATACGTCACACAAAAGAAGAGGGAAGGGGAGGGCTATCAGCATCCTGGCCTTGCTCTGAAGACAAGTCAGCAGCACTGGACTCCCTGGTCTGAACAAAGTTAGCGTCATCCTGGCCATGTAGAAGCCAAAGACAGGTAGAGGGTCCACCTAGCACACCTGAGCCCCTTCGTGGCTTGCTAGAATAAATACCCTCGGGGATGTAGCTTGGTTTTCCTCAGCCTGGGTTCCTCAGCTGGAAACAGGCAGTTAAGGCCCTGGGCAGGGGTTGTCAGCTGTCTGGGTCTCATTGCCAACCTGCAAGTGACAGGCTCATGCTGGTGTGCCCTGGGTGAAGATCTTGAGAGCAGCGAGACTTTGGGGCCAGGGAGAGCTGGGACCTCAGGAGAGAGAAAACAGATGTGAGGACAGGCAGGGGAAGCCGGTCCAAGAGGGAGGCAGGAGCTGGGCCGGACGGTCCCCAGGGGCCTCTCCCATCTGCACTGTGGTCACAGGGCCGGGGCAGCACTCCCCCCCCAGGCTGGAGAAGGCAGAGGCAGAGTCGTTAGGGACACCTGCGACCCATCCTCCCAGGCGGGAAGCCACCACAGCTGCACCTGGGCACAGCAGGACCTGGGAACACGGTGGAACGCGGTGGAACCCGCAGCACCCAAGGCCAGCACCTGCGCAGGCCCAGGAGAGAGCAGGCAAGCGGCCATTACAACTGCCCTTGCGGCACAATGGCACACATCGGGTGAGGCTGGCTCAAGAGTAAAGAGGAGGAAGAAATAAGGCTCTGCACAGAACAGACACCAGCGTGTAATAAGGAGCCTTCAAGGGTCGGGAAGTGCTATTCTGCGAGGAATTTGGGGTAATTAATTAGTTCTTTGCAAAACCTGTGTGCTTTACACAAGCCAAAATTATCTCCTATCAAGGAGAGAAGGTGGAGTGGGTGAGATTGAACTAAGCACTCTCAAATAAAGACAGATTTTGTTTTTGTTTTTGTTTTCCTTGCGTTTTTTGAGGCAGGATCTCAGGCTGAAGTCATGACTGGCCTGGAACCCTCTGGCATACTGGGGTAGCGCAAACTCCCACCCTGTGCTCAGCTCCAGTGGAAAGCAGAATTGAGAAGATATCAATTCTCTAGCAGGGGAGGACTTTCTGGGTTTAAAATCCATTTACTGGTCCCTAAAAAAACAACAACAAAAAACTACAGATTTGAAAAAAGTGGGCAGGCATGCCAGCATTCTGGAGGTGGTAACCCGAGGATCAGAGTTCAAGGCTGGTGTGGGACCCTTTTTTTTTTTCTTCTTTTCTCTTTCTCTTCCTTTGTTTTCTTTTTCTTTTTCTTTTTTTTAAATTTATTTTTATTTTATGTGCATTGGTGTTTTTGCCTATAGTTATGTCTGTCTGAGATGTCAGATCTTGGCATCACAGATGGTTGTGAACTGCCATGTGGGTGCTAGGAATTGAACCTGGGTCCTCTGGAAGAGCAGTTAGTGCTCTTAACCACTGAGCCATCTCTCCAGTTCCTCTTTTTCTTTTTTTTAATACAGGTTTTCTCTCGCTGAGTAACCACCTTGGCTGTCCTGGATCTCACTCTGTAGACCAGGCTGGCCTTGAACTCACAGAGATCCACCTGCCTCTGCCTCCCGAGTGCTGGGATTAAAGGCGTGTGCCACCACATCCTGACAAAAGATCTTTTCCAAATAGATAAGGCCTTTATGCTCCATGTTACCAACCATTAGGAAAATGCAACAAAATCATTCTAACGGTGCCAGCCCTTCGGTCCCCAGCCCTTAGACAGCTGAGGTCTCCATGATGGAAGTGCCGTGGTAAAATTCAGCATGCAGACAGTACCACCTGCCAAAATGAAAACAAAGGCCTGATCCATCCAAGTCCACACTTCTGGGAAAGTCTCCAATGGACTAACCTTGCTTTTTGGCTTCTGTAGTTCCTCTTCTGGCTACTTGCACTTGTTAACTGAAGTATGTCAACCCAGAACATGGTTTTTTGTGCTTAAAAGCTCACCCTGAGAAAGGCTCACCATTACACTGGGATCCCTAACACTCAGTATAGGTGCTGGCCGGCTAATAAAGACTTTCTATTGGCTTAAACCCATGTCCAAGCAGTCTTCTCTGGTGAATACCCCACCACACTGTAATTAGATAGCCCTTGTACCCACCCACTTAGGATAGCCATCTGGACCTAGGAGATGAGCTGCTCGTGGCTGCAAGGGCCTGTAATCCCAGCACTTGGGTGGTTTGAAGCAAGAGGGTGGAGAGTTGGGGCCATCTTGGGCAATACCTTGAAACCCTGACTCAAAAACATAAAAGAGAAAAAGAAAGGCTGGAGAGATGGCTCAGTTGCTAAGAGCATTTGCTACTCTTCTGGAGGACCAGAATTTGTTTTTTGATTGTTGGTTTTTTGAGACAGGGTCTCATGTATCTCGGGCTGGTCTCAAATTCTCTTTGTACCTTGAACTTCTGAAGCTTCTGCCTCCACCTTAGAGCTGTGACTAACCGCACACCACCTTACCTGGTTTATGCAGTTGGGAATCAAACCTAGGGTGCTGTGGGATGTCTTTCTGTACTCTGTGAATATGTGTTGCCCTGATTGGTTGATTAATAAAGCTGTTTGGCCAATGGCGAGGCAGAATAAGGTTAGATGGGACATTCAAACTGAAGAGAAGGAGAGTGAGAAGAGACGCCAGCCTGCCACTCAAAGAGGAACAAGATGTCAGCAGACCCATAATGCCACAGCCACATGGCAACATAGATTAATAGAAATGTGTTGAGTTAAGTTATAAGAGCTAGCTAGCAAGAATCCTGACCCATAAGCCATACAGTTTGTAAGTAATATAAGCCTCTGTGTGTTTACTTGGGACCAAGTGGCTGCGGGGTGTGGGTGGGAGAGATTCATCCCGACCATGGGCCGACTAGGGCTTCACGCATGGCAGGCAAGCACTTTACCAGCCTCCTGCTCAGACTCTATGAGGCCATGGGAGCAACACAGCAAGACCCTATGTCAAAAAGTAACTGCATCCAGGCATGGGGGGGGGTTGCATGCATTTAATCCCAGCACTCAGCAGGCAGAGGCAGGTAGAGCTCTGTGAGTTCAAGGCTGGCTTGGTCTACGGAGCTCCAGGCCAGCCAAGGCTACACAGTGAAACCCTGTCTCAAAAACAAAACAAGCCGGGCAGTGGTGGCGCACACCTTTAATCCCAGCACTCAGGAGGCAGAGGCAGGCGGATCTCTGTGAGTTTGAGGCCAGCCTGGGCTACCAAGTGAGTTCCAGGAAAGGCGCAAAGCTACACAGAGAAACCCTGTTTCGGGGGAGGGGGGGGAACCAATACAGTGCTGCCCACAACCTTGGCCAGAGACGTTTCTTCTGCAGGGGCAGCAGCTAATGCAGAGACTCAGGGCTGGTCCAGATGAGCAACTATTGAGTGCTCAGTTCCAAATGAGACATCTCCATCATCACCACCCCACCCCTCACTGGGTTCAAGAAACATGTGGAGAAGGAGCTGGGAAGAGTAAGAACCAAAGCAGGGGAGGAGCGCTGTGAAACGCTCTCTTCAGACGAAAGACGGCTTCAGTGTTCGTGAACTCACTGCAGCTGTGCCAGCTTGCACACAGTTCTGACAAGGTCAGTCAGCGGTCCAGCGACTAACTGGACTCCAGGTTAGAAAAAAAAGGGAGAAATCATAAAGAGTATAGGAGGAGAGCTGGGGCATGTGCAGGGGAGAGGGAAGGGAGAATTAGGGGTGGATCCAGGTGTGGAATTGCCAAAGAATGAATAAATATATTAAAGAAATAACCCAGCACTTGGGAGGTGGAGGCGGGAGGACCATCCTTGGCTACATAGCAAACTCAAGGCCATCTGGACTACATGAGACCCTGCCTCAACAGAACAAAAATGGTGGCTGGAGAGATGGCTTAGTGGTTAAGAGCACATATTGCTCTTGCAGAGGACCTGAGTTTGGTTCCCAGCGCCTACGTCAGGTAACTCCCAATTCTCTGTAACTCCACCTCCAGAGATCCAGTGCCTTAGACACACACATAGACATAATTAAAAACAGTGTGTGTGTGTGTGTGTGTGTGTGTGTGTGAGAGAGAGAGAGAGAGAGAGAGAGAGAGAGAGAGAGAGAGAGAGAGAGGGAGAGAGAGGGAGAGAGTCAGGATCGCTCTATGTAGCCCTGGCTGTCCTGGAACTCACCTTGTACTCAAACTGACAGAGATCTACCGGTCTCTGTCCCCCTTGGGCATCAGGCACATACTTGGCACATAGACATCTATACAGGCAAAATACCCACACACATAAAGTAAAAAAATAATAATAAAAAAGTTCAACATTGGCTCTGCCAGCTGTGACCTTGGGCAGGCCACTCAGTTTCCCTGAGGCTCAGTTGCCTTGTCTGTGAGTTGAAGCAGCTGGAGGATGACATGAAGAGCTATATGTGGCGGTCCCGCCATGCACCTGGGGTGGGCACCCAGCTCCTGGGATGGAAGTGGCACCTGAGTTGCCTGACACCCCTCCTACCCGGAGAGGTCTGAGAACTAGGGGGTAGGGAAACGGCTCAGCTCATGGTAGAGCAGCTGAGGTACAGCTGGGCCTGTGGCCTGGGAGAGAGTCTGGGGAGCCTCCTCCCCCAGCCCACACCTCAGGGCTGCAGCTGGGCCTGTGGCCTGGGAGGGAGTCTAGAGAACCTCCTCTCCCAGCTCACACCTCAGGGCTGAAGCTGGATCATGCCTCTTCTCGAGTGGGCCATGGCTAGGACATGGTTGCTGCTTTTCCTGGCCCTCAGGGGTCAGACTCTGCCCACAGGTAAGTCCCTCCTGCCTCCCTCTTTGTCTGCCACTGAGCCATCCCCTGGTACCAGCTGAGCCTCTACAGTGATGTTGGGATCCATGGCCACCTGGTTCTGAAGCCTCATGTCCCCCTCCAAATGGAGTGTCAGCAGGGCCTGCTGTCCTTCTAGGAAGCATAGAGAAGTAAAAGCATCCTTGGTCTAGTGGTGTAGGCCTGTAGCCCCAGCTAGTCAGGAGGCTGAGACAGGGGAACCCAAGTCAAGAGTAAAAAGAAGACTATAGTCAGGAGGCTGAGACAGGGGAATCCAAGTCAAGAGTAAAAAGAAGACTATGGGTATAGCTCAGGGGCAGAGCATTTGCCTCACTGTCGTGCGTGAGGCCTAGGTTCAGTCTCAGAACTGAATCATAAAAGAGAACAAGAGCAAGCTGGATGGGATCCCATAGAAGTTGGAGTCATGGAGCCAGGGCTGTGTTGTGTGATGTAGGGTGATACACTGTGGGCAGCATTGTGAGCTCCCGGGCTGTCCTTCCTGCCCTCAGAGTACCCTCTTCCAACAGGGACCAGGGTGTCTCAAGTTCACTTCCAACTCAGGTGAGGTCCCGAGGTGTCAGCAACTTCCCAAGAGTTTAGCTCCAGTTAGTTAGCCAAGGATCAAGACCAGAGTTCCAGTCCATCTGAAGCATGGACATATATGGTGGGGAGGCCTTGGACTTTTGAGTCAGGGAGTCTACTTGATCTAAATTTACCCCTAGTGTGTCGTGGGGACTTCCTTGATTGGTAGAAGATTACAGCAGGAGGCCTGAGCTCTGGGAAGGAAATACGTGGGGTCTGGAGGGAAAACCTGGGAGGCTTCATAGTGGAGGTGGAAGCTGATTTGGTTGAGGAGGCTGAGGGTCCCGGGGCTCACTCCTGGCCTTCTCTTGTCCCATTGTTTGCAAGGCTTTAGGAATATTAATATAAATAATATTTCCAAAGCTTACCTAGCAAAGCCTTATATTAGCTATACTCTTCACAAAGATTCTCTTGGGCCATTATATTGTCGGGACATTTTAATCTCAGTCAATTAAGGGGATTGAGTCAGGGACCAACCTCAGCCCTGTCTGAGGCTTGAGTCCCTGTGTCATATGACAAAACTTTAGGCATTTTTCAAGGCAAAGCAGACTGTGAGACCTGTGGTCACAGAGGCTCAAATGCTGACTGCATATCTCCTCGGTGCCCTTGACCTATTATTTGGCCTCCTAATACCTTCAACTCACCCTCCACAAGGCTCTCTGGCACCCTGGGGCGTTTCTTTATCTTGGCCACACAGAGTTCATAGTGTGAATTTATTTTCAGTTGTTAATATCTAAGATTCTATTTATAATTTTTAAAATCCTATTTTAAAAATAACCTTTAATTGTGTCCTGAATGGGTCATCTTTACTGAAAGAATAAGACGAGAGTGAGATGGCTGTGTGCAAAGGCACTCCCCGCCAGCCTGACAGCCCGAGTTCAAGCCCTGGGACTTCCATTGTGGAAGCATAGTACAGAACTGACCCCCCAAGTTGTAGTCTGGTCTCCACAGACACATGCCCCCCCCCACAGAGTAAATTATTTTTTAAAGTTTTATTTATTTATTATGTATACAGTGTTCTGCCTACATGCATGCTTGCAGGCCAGAAGGGACGCCAGATCTCATTACAGATGGTTGTGAGCCACCATGTGGCTGCTGGGAATTGAACCTGGGGCCTCTGAAAGAACAGCCAGTGCTCCTAACTCCTGAGCCATCTCTCCAGCCCAATTAGTGTTTTTAAGAAGAAGAAAAAGGATATCGGGCAGCGGTGATGCACTCCTTTAATCCCAGCACTCAGAGGCAGAGGCAGGCAGATCTCTGTGAGTTCAAGGCCAGCCTGGTCTAAAGAGCAAGATCCAGGACAGCCAGGACTGTTACACAGAGAAAACCTGCCAAAAAAGATAATAATAATAATAATAATGATGATGATGATGATGATGAGGAGGAGGAGGAGGAGGAGGAGGAGGAGGAGGAGATCTCAGTGGTTAAGAGCCTGGCTGCTCTTCCAGAGGACCTGGGTTTCATTCCCAGCACACTCATGGTGGCTCACAACCATCTGTGATCAGACCCCTATCATCCCAGGGAATCTGATGCCCTCTTCTGGCCTGTGCAAACACCACATGCATGTGGTATACAGATATACTTGCTGTCAAAACACTCATACATAATAAAATAAAAATAAAATCTCAAAAAAATAGAAGAAGACTACATGCTGGGGGTGTGACTCCGTTGATAGAGTTTAATTCCCTGCACACCTCATGGTGTGCGCATGCCTGCAGTCCCAGGACTCTGGAGGCAGAGGCAGGAGGATCCCGAGTTCAAAGTGGTCCTTGACTCCATTGGGAATTTGAGGCCAGCCTGGGCTACATAGTAAGACGTCTCAAAGCAAGCCAGGATGAAGTAAAAAGATCCGATTTGACTATGGTAAAATGTCAACCATTTACTAACCTCTATTATTGCAGCCCATTCCGGTATGTCAATTGATAGTCCATACTCCCAGCCCACCACGGTGCTGGGGACCAATCTCAGGGCTTCAAGTGTTAAAGACAAGCACCCTACCCCTGAGCTTCCTCTGTTTCTCCTTTTATTTTAGTTCACATTAATTTGTAAATTTCGCATGTGCATGCATGTGTAGGGCAGGAGTGTGGCCGTCAGAGGACAACTTTCAGGAGTCAGGTCTTTTTTTTTCTTCCACCATGAGGAATCCCGGGATTGAACTCAGATTTGGCAACATCTTTACTCAGTGGGGCATTGTGTCAGCTTCCACCTCCCTTTGAAACAATTTAGCTTAGCTCTCTGCCTCACGTCATACAGCTCACCCACCCATACCCCTGCCTCAGCCTCCCACGTTCTGGGGTTAAAGACACGGACAACCACACCACACTTAAGTAGTCTTTCCAAGAAGGGAAGGCCCAGGTATACTTGAAGCTCCTCTCTCTCACTCCAGGCCCTTCCTCCCCAGAGGCACCAGCTCTCCTCAGGCAGCACAGCTTGGTGTTGAAGCACTTGTTTGTGAAGCTAATATCTTGCCCACAGGACTGAGTTCCTCGTAAGGCCTGGCAATGGTTTCCTCAATGTTATATAGCCAGCACCTGGCCTAGGAAGGGGCTCAGGAAGGATAGATGGGTAGACAGTAGGAAGAATGGTGGGGATGGATGCATGATAAGAGAAAGGATGGATGGATGCGTGGCTCCAAGGGCTGTGAAGACAGCCCAGTGAGTCATGCTTGCTACGAACATGAGGGCCTGAGTTCGAACTCTCAGCACCCACGTGACTAACTGTGCAAGGCTCTTAGGCATGCCTGTAATCCCAGCACTGTGGACAGCAGAGACAGGAGGGTCATCGGGGCTCGCTGGATGCAGGCCTAGCTCCAGGAGCAGTGAGAGACCCTATCCTGAGGGAATAAGGTGACGAGATAGAACAGGTCTTCTCTGGCCTCCATGCGTAAAACACACATACCACACACACACACACACACACACACACACACACACAGGAAGAAGGGACATGAAATGAGTAGATTCAGGAAGGGGAGGGGTAGACTGAAGAACACGATGATGAATGGTAATGGTATGGGGCAGCGTGAGACGACAGAACCCGGAACTCCAACCTTCAGGAAAGTTCCCAACCGGAGGAGGCACAAGCCGATGGAGCCAGCACAGACACCCTCCTCTCTTGCAGGCACGGCCGCCATCCCCTTTCCTTCTCTGGCTCCCCCCATCACATTGCTGGTGGATGGGAGGCAGCAGATGCTGGTGGTCTGCCTGGTCCTTGATGCGGCACCCCCTGGCCTGGACAGCCCCATCTGGTTCTCAGCCGGCAACGGCAGTGCACTCGACGCCTTCACCTATGGGCCCTCCCCAGCACCGGACGGCACCTGGACTAGCCTGGCCCAGCTTTCCTTGCCCTCCGAAGAACTGGAAGCCTGGGAGTCCTTGGTCTGCCACGCCAGGCCTGGGGCTGGGGGCCAGAGCCGGAGCACACTCCCTCTCCAGCTGTCAGGTGGGGATGCAGCCTGGGGTCCTGTCCCTTTCCATACCCTGGAGTCAGAATATGGTGGGGAGGGAAGGGAGGCTCCAGGCACCAGGCATGAAGGAGGTGTAAGGGGAGACCCTGGTTCCGGGAGAGTGGTTTTGAGTCCGTGATTCCTGGGATTGACAGCTGTGATATAAGATTCAGGTTTGCTCTTAGCCTGTATCCCAGCATTTGAGAAACAGAGAGACAGGAGGATCAAGGCTATCCTTGACAAGTGAGTGCAAGGCCTATTTGGGTTATATGGAGCTCTGTTTCAAAACCAAAATAAGCCGGGCGGTAGTGGCGCATACTTTTACTCGGGAGGCAGAGGCAGGCGGATCTTTGTGAGATCAAGGCCAGCCTGGTCTCTAGAGTGAGTTCAAGGCCAGCCAGGGCTACAGAGTGAGTTCCAGGAAAACCAGGGCTACAGAGTGAGTTCCAGGAAAGCCAGGGCTACACAGAGAAACCGTTGTCTTTTACCAAGTTTATTCTATGCCAAGCACTGTCCTAAGTGCTGCTTCATTTTAAATTTTGTAAAGATTATTATTTTGAAGTGTGTGTGTGTGTGTGTGTGTGTGTGTGTGTGGTGTGCGAGTGCAGGTGCTTGACATGACTAGACGCATTGGATCATCATCACCATCCACCCCCAACCCCTCCCCCTCCCCCCCAGGAGCTGGAGTTACAGGCACTTACCAGCCTCCTGACAAACAAGGAGGTTGGAACCATACCCTGGTCTTCTGGGAAAGCAATATGCACTTTCTTTCTTTCTTTTTTTTTTTTTTTTGGTTTTTCGAGACAGGGTTTCTCTGTGTAGCTTTGCGCCTTTCCTGGAACTCGCTCTGTAGACCAGGCTGGCCTCGAACTCACAGAGATCCGCCTGGCTCTGTCTCCTGAGTGCTGGGATTAAAGGTGTGCGCCACCACTGTCGGGCTTTTTAATGAGGGTGCTGGGTTCCAACTCAAGAAAGCATTTACCAACTAAGCCACCTCCTAAGCCAAGCAGACTAGACTGGCTAGTCGGTGAGCTCCAAGAGTCTCCCTGTCCCCACCTCCCCAGCGCTGGATTATAAATATGGGCCACCGTGCCCTGTTTCTGTTTTTCTTTCTTGTTTAACATGGGGATGGAGCTCAGGTCCTGTGTTTGTGTTACCAGCACTGTCATGAAGGGGCCATTTTGGTCACCTCAGTTTTATTACCTCCCAAAGAGGGTAGCTTCCTGAAAAAATGCCCTGCCTTCCAGCAAGAGCTGTAAGAGAATGGGCTCCCTGTGGGAAGGGACAGAGGTGCCTCCTGGGGGACAGAACTGTCAGGCAGGGAGGGGAGCAGTGCTAGCTTCTCAGGACTTGCCAACAAGTGGGCTCAGAGTTTCCACATATGTCCCTATGCCCTGCAAGTGGGCTAGGGCCAGGCATAGGCCTGGACTGTGAGGTGCCCACCCGTCCCATGGTACTCAATTCCTTCTTCTTGGCTCACAGGAGAAGCTTCCATAGCCAGGACCTGCTCTCAGGAACCTCTTAGAGGTGAGTCAGGTGGTGGGGTAGCATGGTGGTTGGGAACAAGAGTCTGAGTACCTGTACCTGGCAGGTGGCATGGTTGGGAACAAGAGTCTGAGTCCTGGTACCTGGCAGGTGGCATTCAGCTCTAATTTGACCGTGGGTCTCCTGAGGTTGCAGTTGGGAGACTGAGGAGTTTCCAGTTAAGGGATTGCTTTGCTAAGGGCTAGCCTGGGCTTCCCTGGGATATGGTGGGTTTTCAGATACCATCCTAATTCCTGGACCCCGTGGAGCAGCACAGACGAGAGCCAACACGTGGGGCCTGATGACTCCTTGGGTAGGGGTGGCTGGTGGGCTCAGGATAAACTCCCTGAGGTGGTGAGGAGGGCACTGGGCCAGTAATCACACCTGTTTCTTGCCCAGATATTCTGAGTGATTTACTCTTTGCATTAGATGCTCCTTCCTGAATGCCTGCCTCCCTCGCCAAATAAAGTAAAATGAGGGATTAGTAGAAGGCACGTGTTATCACCAGTAGAGACGAAGGTCAGACACCGGGAAGGAATTTCCCTGGAGGAGGAGACAGATGGAGAACGGCCCTCCTTGTCCCTTGGGCGTCTGGGCTCCTGGGGACTCCTCCACTCTTTCTTCTGCAGGGACACCAGGTCAGTTCCTGCGGCTGAGTGCGCTGCGACTGCTTCTCTTCAAGCTGCTTCTGTCCGATGTGCTTCTGACCTGCAGCCGCCTCTGCGTGCTGCCTGGCCAGCACCCACTGCCGCCACCCCCACGAGGGCCCCTGCGTCCCACCCACAGAATTTGGACATCGTAAGGAGAGACACAAGCTTTGGTCTCATCCAACCCTCTGAGGTTCTTTGCTGAGCCACGTCAAGATGGCAATGCTGGACACTCCTGCCGCCTGCAGCGGGGACACAAACCCTGGCTTCCAGGAGGCCGGCTGGGTCCGCAGCTCAGGGCTGCCCACTTTGTTTCCTTACTCAAGTTGTGGAACTTTTTTTTCCTGTATGTGGTCGGCCTCTTCCTGTAAATGGGGCTTTCTGGGACTGGGCTCTGCCTCTCTCACAGCCTGAGGTTCTGGGAGGCAAAGGACTGTGTCTCTCCCATCAGCAGGGTAGGAGGGTGAGGATGTGCCCCGGTGTGTGTAATCAGGCACAATACAGAAGAGCTTAGATGACAAACACATTGCAAAGCTTTTCATCTGTGTGCCTGGGGGAGATGGTGTGCCAGATAAAGAGGAGCAGAGATCTGGGAGGGCTCTCTGGAGGAAGAGTGGGAACCTGGAAACTGCCTGGGGACTGGGGAGGGGTTGTAGGGACTCTGCTTCTCCTGCTGTCAGTCACCAGACAAGGGTCCTCTCCGCTCCCTTACCCTGGCACAGCTTCTCTGAGAGGGCAAGGCGGAGTCAGGGAGCCAAGGAGGTAGTGCTCGTCTGCTGGTCTTGTGCAGACTTGAAGGAAGGGTGCAGAGCCAGGATTCCCGGGCATCAGGATCACATCCAATGCTAGCAGCATAAGACAGTAATTGCAAACCTCCGCGTACTAATTAAAGGTCATTATTCATTTGACAGGTAGTAACTCAGCCGGGAGCCAGGTACTAAAGAGGTTTGGCTTGTTGATCTTCCTTTGTTCCCCAAAGAGAGCCCTCACATGGACCGAGGATGAGGTTCCCACAGTGGAGAAGGATTTCTTTTCAATCGTGTGTGTGTGTGTGTGTGTGTGTGTGTGTGTGTGTGTGTGTGT
>CABHPH010123060.1:0-43893 GCA_902168325.1 Peromyscus nudipes
GCACCCCCCCCCTCCCCAGCAATTACAGTTACAGCCCCGAGTTTAGCTTTGACTTGACTTGTGTGGAAAAAAATGTCTTAAAGCTCGATGATGGGAAATCTGAGCATTATCCCAAAGTGGCTTTGAGGCTCTGGCTCTGGCACAGTTGTTCAGCCTCTTAACCTCCATCCCCAGGGGCAGGCTCTGTCACTGCCATGGGAAAGTGGCCAGCTTTGCCTTCAGGGAAGCTGGGGCCCACTGAAGGTGGGTGAGGTGTGACCAGAGGGTCCCAGCCTGCAAGGCCAGGGTTTGTGGCCTCAGAGCTGAACAGAGTGTGCCATTCCGTATGGAGCTCAGGGCAATGAGGTCTGGGGCCTTGGTGGGCTTGGAGGGCCTGGAGAGCTGGAGTTTTCTTCCACCATGTGGTCTCAAGCTGTGACTTGGGAAAGATCCATCCTTGGCTGCTGAGCCCAGCCAGGCCAGGTGGGCCCCGAGTCTGGTGTGGCCCTTTAGGTGTGAGGGCCCAGGCTCCTTCTTACCCTGCTCCCTTCCTCAGCTCGGCCCTGCTTCAACCTCGGCTCTTCCACTGCTTTTTTTTCCCTTCACCTACGGTGAGACCGGAAAACAGGCTTGCTCTCCTGAGGCCTCTCTGCAGCTGTGTAGTGTCAGGGCTGGGTCACCACAGCTCCCGCCCAACTGGGGAGGGAGAGATGAGGGGGAAAGCTGTGTGTTCTGGCCCCTAGAATCTGAAACAAGGCCTCACTTGGGGCCATGCCTGTCACCGTCATTTCCCTGATCCCTGTCTGGGCTCCTGGGTCTTGGCCTGGCATAAGCCCTCACCTGCCCTCCACCCACAGGCCTCCTGGAACATGGGAGGAACTGGTCAGCCATCGCCCGCATGGTGGGTTCCAAGACGGTGTCCCAGTGTAAGAACTTCTACTTCAACTACAAGAAGAGGCAGAACCTGGATGAGATCCTTCAGCAGCACAAGCTAAAGATGGTGAGTCGGGCTGGGCCCCCTGGGGACTGGGGACCGCCAGGCCTCCCTCATGTGGCCCCTGGCCGCCTGGCTCCCGCAAGGGGTGGTGCAGGTGGGCTGGGCCCTGACTCAGCCAGGAATCCGCCGCCACCTTCAGCGCCATGGATTGGAGACCCAGAGGCAAAAGAGCCCTAAGTGAGCAGCCTGGCTTCCGCCTGACTACCCCTTTGGGCATTGGAGCTGCGGTGAAAGGGAAAGCGGGTCCCAAAAGTCAGAGGCCGGAGGAGGACTCGGGGGCCAGACACATCCCACGCAGAAAGCTGCGAGGTGTCCGTCTCCATGTAGGATCTCTTTCGCAGCCATGGCCAGGAGGGCCTTGGGGAGCCACCCCACTGCCTTCTCCCAGTCCCTCTATCCTCCCTCTCATCTTGGACACACTTGTGATCATCATCATCTCAGGGCTGGGAAAACTGAGGCCTGGCGAGACTCTCTAGCCACCTGAGTAGAAGCGTGCACTCACAGCCGAGTAACTGCCCCGCCCCCCCCCCCCCCCCCCCCCGCCCCCCGTCAGGCGCGGGAGGGGGGCTGGCATCCACTCCTCCATGGGTCTAAAGTCGTGTGGATTTCCGTGCAACTGAAGACACATTACTCTTCCCTGCAGCCTGCCGAGGCCCAGAGCAGGTCACACAGCAATGCATGGCATCGCATGGCTACAGCACAGTAGGGCAGGCCAGAGATAGCATCATTCCACCAGAACTCTGCTCCGTCCCCATGCAGAATCCAGGGGCAGCCTCCTCAGCCCCCTGGGGCTGCAGCTGTCCCCCTCATGGCCCAGTCACTGTTCAGTTCAGGTTTCTCTGAGTGAATGACTGCCCAACTCTTCATGTTTCCAGGGGACTACTCCCTCTGCTCCCAAGGATCCCCAATGCGACAGGGACCTGGGTACCCAGTGGGTTAGAGAGAGGGCCTAGGTCTGAGCTTGTGAGTTGGGCAGCCACGTGACCTGAGCAGTGGTTTCTCCCTCCTGAGCTGTTCTCTTCATCCAGAAGGTGAGGGACTGTAGGTGGTCCCGTGAGTCAAAAATGAGATGCCTGGGGAGGGGAAGCACTCCGTGGGGCTTCCTACCTGCTTGCTGTTTGTTATATCACTTACGTCACAGCCCACTTACCTACCCTGTCCTTGGGGTGTGTGAGGCCCTTACGGCCACTGTGGAGCAGTTACCACCAAGGGCTGTGTGTTGATGGATACTACCCAGGAGACCTGTATGTGTGAATCTGGGCTCTGCCACTTGAAGGCTGTGTGGCTTCAGAGAAGTGTCTTGTCTTCTCTGTGCCTCAGTTTCCCTGACTGTGAAATAACAACCGACTCCGAGGTCTCTGGGAGAGGGCGTCTTCCTCACAAGTGCCAGTGTAGTACTTGGAAGGAGCCATGAGGCAACTTGCTTACCAGTCCCCCACCAGCTAAAGCCATGGGGATGCTGTTGGCAGAGGCTCAGGGTACAGGTGTCTTCTGAGTGTGCCGTGTCTGTCCCAGGTGAGAGATGGACACACACACACACACACACACACACACAC
The DNA here is from genome assembly GCA_902168325.1 of Peromyscus nudipes. Taxonomy (NCBI): domain Eukaryota; kingdom Metazoa; phylum Chordata; class Mammalia; order Rodentia; family Cricetidae; genus Peromyscus; species Peromyscus nudipes. The sequence goes on from CABHPH010123060.1 coordinate 2,533, forward strand.
ACACACACATGCATACACTGAGTCACTCCAAAGTACAGAGGGGTCTGGGCCGGTGGGTTTGTTCCCCGGCTCTGCTGTCCTGTGGCTGGTGCTCAGGGCACACAGCTTGGCCCCCAGGCCTCAGTTTCCACCTGTGTCATAAAACAGGGACAGGGGGAGACACCCACTTCAAGAATGTGTGAGGAGCCAGTGCCTTCCACTGTGGAAAGTCGAGCATCTGGCCCAGGTCAGAGTAGGACAGAGTCCGAGTCGAGTGGGCAGAGGTGTGGTTGGAGTTTCCGGAGGAGCTGGCTGCTTCCATGATGGGGTGTGGGAATCATGGCGAGCCACTGAGCTGAGAAGTGCGACGGAGCCAGGCTGCTGGAAGGGGGTCCTTGTCCCTGGCTTTGTCATTTAGGTAGCCGCCCTGGTGGCAGCCTGTAGAAGAGGAGTGCTGATTCCCTCCCCAGCTGACCTCGAGAGTAGGCTGGTCCCGAGGACCACTCTATAAGAGCAGTAAGCAGAGGCAGATACCCCAGAAGGACAGGGCAGGCACCCCATTGTGGGAGTATGTGAGCTGGCCTTTGTAGAAGCCCCTGTCCTGGGCTGTCTGCTTCCCATGCCCTCAACATCAGGCTGCCCCTAGAAAGAGGGTAGGTCAGGCCAGGCATGGTAGCACATGTCTATAATCCCAGCATTCAGGAGATTTGATGCAGGAGGATCAGGAGTTCAGGGCCAGCCTGGGCTACAGGTCCCTGTCTCAAAGAAGAAAACTCACAAGAACAAGAGGGTCACTTCTGCCTGTGTGTCCTGAATGGCTGAGACCCTTAGGTGCTGGCTCAGCCCCCTCTGAGTACAGCATGCTACCCTCGGCCACCCAGAGAGTGGGGGAGGGGGAGGGGCAGGAGGTCAGTGGGTGTCCCCTCCTGCTCACCCCGGGCCTGGCCTGCACATGGCTCCTGGACGCTCACCAGGAACCGGGAGCTCGGGCGGGGCCCCGTGTCGTGGGTTATGTAACATTTGGCAGCCCTGTCCTCTCTGAGGTCTCCCTCCCCCTCCATGTGGCCGAAGGCTGCCCTTCTGTCTGTGTCCTGGCCCTCAGGGCTCGGCCTCCAGGTTGCTCAGTGTGTCATCTGGGCCTCGGCCCTGCTGGCCTCGCTTCCTTCTGCCGTCTTCTCGCCGTGGCTGCTGGGAGATCCTCCAGGCAGGGATGTGCTTGAACTCCAGCAGGCAGGCAGTCCTCCTTGACGCTGAGCTTTGCCTCTCCGAATCGGTGGTGTCGTCGTCGTCGTCGTCCTCTGAGGCTCATTTGTGTGATGACATGGCTGTGGAGTGCTTGGCTCTTCTCCAGATTAGGAGGGAAGCAGGCAGAGTAGGCAGAGGTCCCAGTTGATGAGGAGTAAGTCTGGTCAAGAACTTCCAGAATGTGGCCTAAAGGTGCCGGGGTAGGGATACAGAGAGAGTGAGGGTTGGAGGGCATTGGTTAATTCCCCCAGGGCCCCTGGGAAGATGACGTTGGAGCAAAGAGTTGAGGAAGTGAGTGTTCACTATCTGGGGGAAGGGTGTTCAGGCAGGGAGCTGCCTGTGCAAGGTCCCTGGGGCTGGCGTGGGGGCTAGAGAAGGAGACTTAGATCATGCGGAGTGTCAGGACTAGAGACCGAAGGGCGGATTCAGGTGTTAGGGAATGAATGGCTGGAGTGTTGGAAGCAGGGGTGACCTACCCTGATTGGCAGGGTAGCTATGTGTTCACGTGACCTGATGCCTTGCAGATTGCTGGTACGCAGTAGGTGTTTAGTAAATGCCAGGTGTAATTTGTGTTCGTATCTCCCAAATACCACTTTCACAGGCCGACCAGCTCTTTGTGCTGGGTTTCCCATAGGCTCTAGAAACGCAGGGTGTGCTGTATCGCTCGCCCATGGCTCTGCCAGGCTGATGGGCTCCTGTTTCCTGTGAGTATCCCTGCAACCTGCTGCCTAGTTCCTGTTGCTAAAGATAGACAAAGGAAGGGGATCCCCAGCCACATGCCACAACATCCTCGTACCCGCAGACTGGAGCCTGGGCCTCTTGGGAGGTGCCAAGACCAGGCCCTGTGTGGGTGTGGGTGGCAGGGCAAATGTCCCATGAGGTCTGTGTATAGTCAGGACAAGCCGGTGGCCTAGCGTTGGTGATGGAGATGGTGACAGATGGACAGACACGTATTTCCCCTTTTGTTCTCGTGTTCTGGGAGCCTTGTCTCTGGGACTTAGGATGGCACACTTGTACCTCAGGGCCTTGTGCTCCACAAGGTCTATTCTGGGGCCTGTGTGGCTGTGGAGACAGCAGGCCATCACCCCAGAGCATGGGCATACTGTATTTCCAGGACAGAGTGTCACTAGCCAGACGCAGCAGAACTGTCATATCTCACCAGCTGCTAGCCTGTCCTTTGTTGGCCTGTGGTCCCCTCTTCTATCTTCGGCCTTCTCCCCGAGAAGATTCTCAGTAGTATTGTGTCTCCCCCCACCACACTCCTTCCCAACTAGCCTGTTCCTCAGTGGCTGCACCTGGGGAAGCCCTACCTGGACTCCCTTTAGATGATGCCAAACGAGGGGTGTCAGTGAGAACCAGGGGTGCCACCAGGCACCTCCGACCACACACTTTCCCTCCTACCATGCTTGTACCATGCTAGATCCAGAATGCCCCCCACCGGGGAATCCTGGCCAGTTTGACACCCGTTTGTACGCTGACTCTGCTTTGCATACCAAACCCAGGGAAGCTTTGGCTGTTCTGGACTTCTGCCCAGCTCGGTGTGGGGACCCAGAAGTTCAGCCTGGAGAAGATTGTGAATGCCCCCGTGCTGGGAGGGTGGAAAGCTGGGCCCTGAGTGTGTAGGAGTAGGGGTGGATTGAGGGAAGGCAGTACTGCAGCATGGCTCATCCACACCCCAGGGTCTTTGCACACAGGCCTCTCGCACCCAGAGCCTTGCCTGGATGCTCCCTCTGTACTCAGACCTGGACTCCAATGTCATGTCACCTTCCTATAGAAACCTGATCACCCAGCCAGCTGACTTGGCCCGGTGCTCTCTCTATCCCTGTTTAATCCCCCTCCGCATCACCGCCTGTGGTCTCTGGTCAGCCCCGAGTCCTTTAGAGTGTATGTGGCTGGCTTTAAGGACAGTGGCCCTGTTGGGCTTGCCGAGTCTGTATTCACAGCCGTGGTGTCCACTGTGTGACCAGAGTGTGCACTGTGACACTATGGCCTTCCCATGCTGGCCTGGGCCAGCCTGGCCCCAGTGTCCCACTGGGACACATGGCACTATGAAGCCTCTGTGGTAAAAATAGCCCTGGCCTCTGTGGCCACTCCGATGGGCAAGTGGGAAGGTTGCCTATACAGCCCTGCAGGCAGGCTCACTGCCCTTGGAGCTGTGGCTGGGCCTCAGGCCTGAGGCATCTCCAGCCTTGACCACTACTGTCCTGTCCCAGGAGAAGGAGAGGAATGCGCGGAGGAAGAAAAAGAAGACCCCAGCGGCAGCAAGCGAGGAGACAGCCTTCCCACCTGCCGCTGAGGACGAGGAGATGGAAGCCTCCGGCGCAAGTGCCAACGAGGAAGAGCTGGCTGAGGAGGCGGAAGGTGAAGTCACTGCCCTCAGAAGGGAGGGAGGGATCACACACGCCCACCCCGTTCTGTGTCTCCGTCCTCCTAGGCATCCTCTGGATTCCTGAGCCAGGCCTAGGGATGATCACAGAGGAGCCCTGACTAGGCTGTGGTTAGGGGAGAGGCTTTCGGCTTTCACTGTAGGGCCTGGAGTGACCTCAGGAGGCCAGGCTACGAGTCCTCTTAGCATCCCGGGCTGGGCCCTCGGCTGTTGTGGCAAAGACCTGACCCCTTGGTTGAGTGCCTTCCCAGCCAGCTCCTTGAGCAAGGCAGACGTAGTGTGGAGGGAAAGCTGGAGACCAGAGCTGCCTGCAAGAGTCGGGAGTGATTGTGAGCCCCAGATACTGGGTCGGGGAGAGGGTCACACCCTGCTTAGGAACCGGGGACAAGCAGAGCCAGGCTGTCTGAGGTCTCTCTCACTACCTGGGGATTCCTGGAACAGCAGTGTGGAAGACCCAGCTAGCCTCTCACACCCAAGAGCACTGGGCCTATCTTCAGTATGGAGAAACTGAGTCCTATGGAAGCACTCCCCTGGGGACCATGACGTGACTTAGGCCCATTGGTCTAGCAAGCGTTTGTGTGAGGCCCTGCACTTACAGGCCAGGGACGACTTGACCTAGGACTTCCTTGTGTGGTAACGGTCATGGCAGCCCCATAGCCTCATCTCTGTCACCATAGCCTGAGGAGTCGGTGACAGCATGTTTACAGAGGAGACTGAGGCGTGGAGAAGTCACTCCAGGTCTCTAAGGCCTGGTCACAGCCCTGTGCCTTGTGGCCTCCAGGGGAAGGGGAGTGTGTTCTTCCTGTCCCTTGGTGTGTGGGTCTGTAAACTGCCTACTGTGTGCCAGGCTGTGGACATGCCTGGTGAACACCCTGGAGACCGGCTGGAGCGTCTCTGACCCAGTGCAGAGCTGAGTCTCTAGCTGTTCCTTCCCAGCCCAAGCCTGGTCCTTAGGGTGGGGCCAGCCCCAGATGTCACAGCTCCTGCGTGACTCTGAGGGCTGCTGGTGTGGACATGTCTGACCGTGAGTAGGAGGCGCCAACAGCCATGAGGGGCCTTGTCGCTTGTTCACAGGACTTTAGTGGCTTCAGCCTCTGTGCCCTGTAGTTGGGCTACCAGGAGGAAGCCCAGAGGTCAGACCCACTCTGCGGCCCAGGCAGCTTGATCAGCTCTCTGTGTCTCGGCTTCCTCACCTGTCAGTGTGCTAATGAGAACCCTGATTTGGAGGTCTCTAGGGTCACATGCCCTGTGCCCACGACCAGCTCCCTGCTGGTGTTAATGAAACCGTTTCTGGGAGAGGTGTCCTGCTCTGGGCTCCAAGGGAGCTCAGAAGCAGAAAAGGCTGGTGACTGACTGACGGGCCTGTTGGTTGAGGGACAGGAACGCCCATTGGTTTGTGCCCCTGGCACTTGGCCAGGGCTCTGTTGACCCTGGACATACCTTGCCTGTGCGGGCTGCTGCAGGTCACCACAGCTGTGGGTGGCCAGGCCCTCCCTTGGGAGCTGAGCAAGGAGATGCTGTGGAAGCTGCTGTGGGTCCCCTGCCGTCTGCCAGCCACACCCCTTCCCCTTCCACAGGATTATTGCCACCTCAATTATAACTCTTCTCCACCTTCCTTCCAGCCTTACAGGCCTCTGGGAATGAGGTTTCCAGAGTGGGGGAGTGCAGTGGCCCAGGTAAGAATGTGGCTGTGGCTGAGGGGCGTGGGGGAGCAGCGGGGTATCCAAGATCACACATCTGTCCCCCATGCCTCACCGCGTGCTGCCTCCTCTGTGGGTTTCCTGTACAGTGTCTGTTCCTCATGCTGTTCTCTCTCGGCTGTGGTCAGCATGCCCTGCTTGTCTTTCCTCTCTTGGGTTTCCTTCAGGACCTTTTCCCTCTTCCGTGTCCCCAGCCCCGTTTCCAGGTGTCTGTTTTGCAGAAAACAGAGGGACATGAGCCCCGAAAAGCTATAGAGGCTGGGTCTCTGGCGCTTCAGTACACACACGCACACACGCACGCACGCACGCACGCACACACACACAGCCTTTAACCTATCTGGGAAACCCACGGAGCACGAGCAGTGGGCATGCTCTTTCAGGGGTGTCCTCTGCAGTGGTCTTGTATCGTGCTGTGTTGTCAGCCATGTTTTAATGTACTCACAGTCCCGGGGCCTGTACAGTGGCTCTGCAGCCTCCATGGCAGTTTGGTCCCCTGTTCTGGGGAAGGAAAAGCTGAGTTTCCCATGGGAGTACCTAAAGTCGGGCACAGAGGTCATACTTGCCTATCAGATCATATCTGCAGACCCAGATGAGGGCCTGTCTTGAGGCTGTCTTTGGACTGGCCCTGTAGGGGCACTGGCTACTGGAGAGCCTAGGGGTTGGGGCTGGCCGGTCTCTGGACAGTAGGAAGGAGAAGCTGAAGATGCAGACTGGTCAAGGACTGCGGCAGCCCGGGAAGGGTCTCTAGGGACTTGTGGGGGATGAGGCTCACTTGGATGTGTAGGAGCCTGGGGGCCGTTCTGGTATTGTTTGGGAGTGCTGGCACCTCCCACAGCAGCTCATCCCAGGCTTTGCTTTCTCCCTGCATGTAGCCGCTATCAACAACAGCTCTGACACCGAGAGTGTCCCATCCCCGCGCACGGAGGCCACCAAGGACACTGGGCAAAATGGGCCTAAGCCCACCGGCACTGAGGCATTGCCTGCTGCCACCCAGCCACCCCTCCCTCCACCAGAAGAACCTGCAACGGCCCCCGCTGAGCCCTGCCCAGCCCCTGATGCCAGTGGCCCACCATCCCCAGTAGCTCCCCCGTCACCCGCCACACCCCCGGCTGCTGTTCCCAAGGATGACCAAGAAGACCAGGCATCCACAGTTCCTCAGACAGAGGATGCCAAGGAGCAGAAGCCTGAATCTGAGGAGCTGATGATTGATGTGGGAAAGGCAGAGGAGCCTGAGGCCCCTGAGGAGCCGCCCAGGAGTGTGACGAGTGAGCACAAGGAGGAGGCTGAGGAGGAGCCCGAAGACAAGGCCAAAGGCACAGAGGCCATCGAGGCTGTGTCGGAGGCGCCGCTCAAGGTGGACGAGGCTGGAAGCAAGGCTGCAGCAAGCAAGGGTTCCAGCTCGGGCGCCCCCCAGGACAGTGACTCGAGTGCCACCTGCAGTGCCGACGAGGTGGACGAGCCCGAGGGAGGCGACAAGGGCAGGTGAGCGGCCCCAGGCAGCCCTGGCTGTGAGCGTTGGTTCTTGTGTATGCTGCAAACACAGGGAACACCCTCCATCTGCTGGGGGCAACACAGGTGGCCCTGGCCGCCTTGAAGTCCGTGGCTGGTTTGTGGGGGCCAACGTGAGACTAAGACCAGAAATGGGGGTGTCTCGGTCCCTGTTCTATTGCTGTGAAGAGACACCGTGACCAAGGCAGTTCTTAGAAAAGAAAACCTTTAACGGGGGACTGGCTTACAGTTTCAGGGATTTAGTCTATTCCACCATGATGGATGGGGAGCTTGGCAGCAAGCATGGCAGGCATGGTGCTGGAGAAGTAAGTGAGAGACAGGGACAGACAGACAGACAGACAGACTGACTGACTGACTGACTGACTGACTGACTGACTGACTGACTGATACTGAGCCTGGCCTTAGCTTTTGAAACTTTCAAGTCTACCCCTAGTGAAACACTTCTTCCAACGAGGCCACACCTCCTTCTAATCCTTTCTAATAGTACCCTCCTTGCAGACTGAGCATTCAAATGTATGAGCCTGTGGTAATCAGTCTTATTCAAACCACCGCCAGAGGATTCTTTTTTTTGGTTTTTCAAGACAGTTTCTCTGCGTAGCTTTGGAGCCTGTCCTGGAACTCACTCTGTAGACCAGGCTGGCCTCGAACTCACAGAGATCCGCCTGCCTCTGCCTCCCCAGTGCTGGGATTAAAGGCGTGCGCCACCACCGCCCAGCGGATTCATTTTTGTAGGGGGCAGTGGAAGGAAGACCCACTTTGGGGCAACATGGAGCTGAGATCTGGAAGTGAGGTAGCCACAGAAGGCTCGGGGCGAGAATGCGTTAACAGTGTATGTTGGTGACCTGCAGCTGTGAACCAGACCTGGTGGTGAAGTAATGGAGGTGGAAGGTCCAAATCCAGGTGTCATGGAGTCACTCCCATATTACAGCTTGAAAAGTCCCCACCCAGCGTCTTAGACTGCGGATGGTTCCCTGGAGTCCCTGGCTTGTAGACACAGTATTCTGATCCCAACCGCCTCCTTCTTTCCAAATTCCTACTTCCTTGAAGGATGCTAGTCTCCCTGCGATGACATCAGCATAGCTTCCCGACAAAAGTCCCATGCACAGGGGCCCTGAAGTTAGGTCTGGGACACAGGAAGGACCCAGTTCTTCCTTCTGTGGTGAGAATAGTCAGTGCGAAGGCCCTGGGTAGGAGCCCTCCAGGTGCACGTAGGACCACTTCATGGGCCAGGCTCTTGCATGTGAGCCAGGTTGTTCCAGTGATGGCAGTGATTGAGGTGATCTCCTCCAGGGCCCAGACACTGGAGGCCCCTGGCCCTGCGGTCACCCCAGCTTCATCTCTGAAGTGATAGCGTATCTGTGGGGAGCATTCTGATCGGCACCCTCCCTGCCCTAGGGGCACCATGTTTTTAGGTAGGACCGTCTGGGCACTCAAGGGCAGGCCTGGAAACCTCTCCTGATCACATCTGGACGCCCCACCCACCTCTGGGCAGCTGCAGGAGCTGTTTTGTGATGAGGCAGTGTACTCTGTTTATTTTGACTGCAAACAGCAAAGTCTGTTTTCTCTTCCCCTCAAGTCTCTGAAAAATTCCGGCAGAGCAAGGGAGGAGACCATGACCTTCAGACCAGCCCACACAGGGCCCTTCCTGCTTCCCCTGGCTCCCCTTTCCCCTCAGGACTGGTAGATCTGAAATGGATGCTTTGTGGACCTTCCGTGTCCCCTGAGGACTCCACTGGTAGGGCCCACATGGAGCAGATGGGCAACAGATGGCCCTGGATAAGCAGACGCTGGCCAGCGGGTTTCTGAGGGCCCCTGATGTCCTCACAGGCACAGCAGGGGACACAGGCAGGGCCCATGGCAACTTTGGTACCACCAGGGTCTCTACTGAGATGAGAGTGCCACAGAGCCGCAGGTGGTACCAGCGTGCTCCTCCAGAGTCTGGACGGTAGGCTCATAGGCTGCAGAGCCAGGCATGGAGGAGCCGCCCTGAATACTAGCCCCTTCCTCAGACTTGTCTAGGCTCTGGTCAGGCTGCTGCCCCCTCAGTTCCAGCTCCCTTCTCCAGTAGCACCAGCCACTGGTGTCCTTCCCTCCATTCCTGGTGCTTGATGGCTTTCCTGCTTGCTGTCTAAGCCCTGGGCTGGGACTCAAGACACCTGGCCGGTCAGGCCCTGTGGGACCAACAGTCCCCTGCCTTGGGGCCCACGTGTGCTCTCAGTGAGCGGCTAGACTTCCTGGCTGGAAGCTTACCACCCACCGGTCCTTCACCAGCCACACCTTGGGGGGCCAGGGAGGGCAGAAGTGCATCAGCAGGTCCAGCAGCCTGGGCTGCTGTCTGTAAACTGGGGGTGATCCCATCAAGCCTGAAGGGCGCTGCCGGAGAGCTCTGCTGCTCTGCCTGGGACAGATGGGCCTGGAGTTTGCTATGAGGCTTAGATTGCAGCGCCCCCACCACCACCACTTTCAGAGTAGGGGCCTGGTGCTTTCTAGCGCCCCCCCCACCCAAGCTCACTTTCCCCACCTGCAATAGGTACAGACATATCCACAGAGTTGCTTTGTTATCATGACCATGATCCTGGGGCCAGGCCCATAGTGTTAGTGCAGCGTGGGCTGGGCAGGCCCCTGGAGATACTAGACATAGGTCTAGCAGGGCCCAGATTCCTGAGTGCTCTTGTGCTGGTGAGGAGAGAAGACGAAAGGATTATAGCTCTTGAGACTCGTGGATGGTGTGTGTGACTGGAAGGAGGCAACACTTGAGGATGCTCATTGCTGTTGGTGTGAAGTGTTAAGGGAAAGCCGTCTGAGTACAGGAAAGCCAGCACAAAGGCCCCGTGGCCATCGGAGCTCATGCTCAGTGGTTTGCACAGAGGCCTGAATCAGGGAGTGTAGGGACCAATGGGCTTTTTGTCTTGGAGCCAGAGATTGTCAAAGCTGTTTTTTTTTTTTAAAGACATTATTTTTAATTATGTGTCTATGTATAGTATACGCACATGAGTACTGGTGCCTGAGAAGACCAGAGGCCATCTGATCCCCTAGAGGAGGCGTTACAGGCATTTGTAAGCCACCTGACGTGGGTTCTGGGACTCGAACATCAGTCCTCTGCAAGAGCCATCTCTCCTCCCCATTTATTTGTGTGTGTGTTTGTACACCTGCCTGAGCGTATGTGTACCACATTCATGCAGAGACCACAGAGGCCACAGGAAGGAGGCCAGAAGAGGGCATAGAATCTTCTGGTGATGAATTAAGGCTGTTGTAAGTTACTTTATGGGTGCTGGGATCCAAACCTAGGTTCTCTGAGCCATCTCTCAAGCTCTGGGATACCGTTCTAGCCTTTTGCCTTCCTGGAGATAATGGGGAAACTGAGGCACATGGTCCCTGTAGAAAAGGCCTTAGCTCCAGGGGCGTGCCGTCATGTACTAGAATCGCAATTTGAGTCTCTGCAGCAATGTATTTGCACGTACACGAAAGTCCAGGTTTCTGCCAGCGCTGAAGCTCGATACTGTTTTCCACCTGTACACAGATTGGGAGACACAGTGCTCCCCGGATTTTACTGCTCATGGGAAACAAGGTCTTCTGTTGTGGTGGCCCCCTCCATCACAGCCCACCTTCCTCTTGGAAGCTCTAGGGAGCTGTAACTCAACATGCCCATCAGCATGCCACTTAGAGCACACAGTCTTGTGACCTTGGGTGTTTTCAGTGTCTCACAGTGTCACTCCAGACCAGGCCATCACCCTAGAGGAGACGTCCACACCCTTCCCAGCTGTGTTGTCCACGGATGCTCCACCCAGTGTCCTATGAAGGGAACAGGGAATGTGGCCACTGTGTCTGGCCTCACTTGCCCTGTGTTTTGGGGGCCCTTCTAGTGGTGCATGAGGGTCAGGGCTCCATGATGTGGATGCCACGTTTTGCCCTGTGTGTTCCTTCAGCATCAGTCTGTGGGTATCTGTGTGGCTTAAGCAGTTTGTCAGGAACACTCATGAGTGAGTTGCTCTGGGGTGTACATCCTCATTCCTCTTGAGTGTGATTTAGCTCAATGTGGGGCTGGTGGGAGGAGCCTTGTTTTTGTGTTTGATGTTTTGTAAATGGGTCACACTAGGTAGCCCAGGTTGGCCTTGATCTTACACAGTCTTCCTGCCCAGACTCCCCAGCACTGGATGACAGGTGTCTTGCCACCATACCGAGCCTGGGCATGACCTTTAGAGGAGTTGTCCGTCCATCTTCCTAAGTCTGTGTAGTATTTTATTTCAGTTTGAGTTTGCCAAAGCTGGCCATTAAAATGGCCACGGGCAACTGGGTAGTGGCGGCGCAGGTCTTTAATCCCAGCACTCAGGTGTCAGAGGCAGGCAGATCTCTATGAGTTGGAGGCCAGCCTGGTTTACAAAGAAATTCCAGGACAGCCAGGGCTATGACACAGAGAAACCCTGTCTCGAAACATCAAGGAAAAAAAAAAGAAAGAAAAAAAAACAGCTAGGGGCAAGTGAATGACGGGATATCCGGGGTAGCTGGTCAAACCAAGGTAGAGCATGTGGCCAGATGGAGCAGGGGTCAAGTGAAATCTGGTGAGGACAGCAGCAAAGGAGTCCCTGCCATGGGTATGGACAGGTGGGACAGAGGGATGGAGGACTCAGGGTGACCTGTTCTTCCAGTCCCCCCCGTTTGCCTCAGGCAGCTTCGGCAGGCGTCATCCTGTCTGCTCTCCCTGCTTGGCTGAGCGTGTGGCAGATGCGGGCAGTAGGCTGCTACCCGCAGGGCCTGTCGCACGCGTGGCCCTGCCACAGCAGCGTCTGTGCCCCTCCATCTGCAGAGGGAGGCATGCGCTCTTCTGCTCTGCCCCCTGTGGCTCCAACCATGCCCCAGCTGTCAGCCCTTCTCACCCCAAAGGCTGGAGTTCCGGCTTACATGTTTTCATGTGGCTTGAGTCGGGATGGCCACCGTACCCAGGAGCGCACAGCCCCTGGTGCTTTCAAGAACCCACCCCGAATTTGTCCTCTGTCCAGATTCTAGGGCTGTAGCCCATAGCTCAGCCCCCATCCTTGAGATAATGAATCTTGCCCACCCCATAGGACAGGACTGAGCCCAGAACCATACTTGGGCCCAGCAGACACAGGCTCCGGTTAGTGGAATCCTTGGCCCCGTCCCAGGGGCCCAGCCTGCTCTGGGTTTGGGACGCGAATAATCTCTAAGGAATCTCTCAGTGTCCCTCCACCCTGATCCGGTTGAGTCTGTGGCCTTCTGGCCACTCCCTCAGGGCCCGAGTGGCCTAGGCACCCGGTTAGGGCTTTTCAGCTGTCTCTCTGCCCTGAGGCCATGTTGGAGCGTTGGTGTGTGGGGGCCAGAGGAGTGCTGCTACCCAGCAGTGTGTGTTGGCTGGGGCACCCAGACCTCTGCTAAGGGCCTCCCTGGTGGGCCCCACCTTCCAGGGCTTGAAGGAGAAGCCATGGAGGCAGGACAGCCCCCTTTCCCAGGAAGGCCCTGCAGGAGCCTGTGGCTGATGCTCCAGCCTGACCTGACGCTTGTCCCTCCCCAGGCTGCTGTCACCAAGGCCCAGCCTCCTCACCCCAGCCGGCGATCCCCGGGCCAGTACCTCGCCCCAGAAGCCGCTGGACCTGAAGCAGCTGAAGCAACGAGCGGCCGCCATCCCCCCCATTGTGAGTAAACCCTGCATCCAAGCAGCCCACCTTGACCTTGACCTTGGCTTCCTGTGTGCTCAGCAGTGCGGGTGGGAGCTCTTCCCAGGCCAGTGGCCCCCAGAGATGGCGATGCGTACGCAGGGCTGGTGTAGGGTAGGGAGACTGGGGGGAGTTGGGAGATCGGGAAGTCTGATGTGAGCGCTCTCCAGAAGTTCTGCCATGTCCCAGACCAGGCAGCTGTGGCCAGCAAGCCCCCAGACCCCAACGACACCTCAGCCAACTAATGTCCAGGCCTTATCAGGTCTATCTTTGGGGCCTTTGGGAACGAACACCTCATTTTCCAAAGACGTCTGGCTGGCTGTAGTCCCTTCGGCAATTTCCCTTTTGAGATTTAGGCTTGGCCTTTCCATTGAAGGCAGCAGTTCAGGGAGATCCAGGCTGGCCTCTCCATCAGGCTTAAGTGTCGAACATGTATGCCTGGCCTCACTGCTAGCTCCCCAAAGCTCCCTTCTTACTTCCGGTGATGTGGGGTGTCGGGTAGACTGGGCAACAGTGGGTCCCAGCACCCACCTGGCTCAGGGCAGCTCAAACAGTCCCTTCTTTGGTGATGGTGACCCCTATGTTTGATGTTAAGACTATCTGCCTCCACATGGGGGCTTTTAAGGGTATGGCTGCCTTTCTGTACCTGGCTTTCATGCCGGCCATCCACAGCCATTCCGCAACCTGTCAACCTCTTACATGGGACTAGAATGTTCATGCCCATCCCGTACCCCCAGCAGGTCACCAAGGTCCATGAACCCCCCCGGGAGGACACAGTGCCCCCAAAGCCAGCTCCCCCTGTGCCTCCACCCACGCAGCACCTACAGCCAGAGGGTGACGTGTCCCAGCAGTCGGGAGGAAGTCCACGCGGCAAGAGCCGGAGCCCGGTACCTCCTGCCGAGAAAGAGGGTGAGTGTTGAGCACAGTGCGGTGAGAGTGAAGGACAACCCTCTCTCTGTGGAGCTCCCGTGGCAGTGCAGACCAGACCGGGGAGGCATAGTTAAGGTAGCAGATCACAGGGCTTAGCCACAAGCAGCTTGAGCTGGGGGCTCTTGAGAAACTCCTGGTGAGTGTGTGTGTGTGTGTGTGTGTGTGTGTGTGTGTGTGTGTCTGTGTGTGTGTACAGGCACGCGCACACATATGTGCATGCAAACACGTCTGTAGCCAGCTTCTCCTTTGGTGTGAATCAGTTCGCATGTGACCTTTGGGCTCCCTGAAGGGACCGTGCCGATCTCTGTCCCGGATCAAGAGCAGGGCTGACCTGAGCTGGACTGGCTAGGCTCTCCCTGGCTAACACATGGCTTGCCCACTGTCCACACCCCTTCATCTTCAGCACACAGTACAGAGCCTTCCATGTCAGTAGTGGGCGGCATCTGCCAGGGCTCCGTGGTACTTGGACATCTGTGCTGCACTGGGATTGTCAGAGGGAGGTAAAATCGCCACCTGAGCTGGCCGTGGCAGGCGGGAGGAACGAGTGGGTCAGGGCGGGGGCAGGGCAGTCTGGGTTGTGTGTCCAGCGAGGATCTGGCAAGGCGAGGTGGGGGTGGGGGATGACGGGGAAAAGGCCCTTCGGGGCCTAATAATTGCTAGAGGAGGTTGTGGCTGGCAGAGGAGTGGGAGAGAAGATCAAAGAGGGGAACGAGACTCTGATTGTGTAGCTCGATTGTGTAGCTCAGGCGGAGCATAGTTTTGAGTGACGGTGTGCTGGGGGAGGGGAATGTCATCTGAGGAGGGTTTGGGGGAAAAAGTCAGTGTCTGATTCTTGTTGAGACAGGGTAGAAGGGAGTAGGGCAGGGGTGGGAGGCGGGCTGAGACGCTCCTCCCAACAGCTCTAGGGTAGCCCGGACTTGACAGGTGGCCTTAGAAGTGGGAGGAAGGGGAGCCTTGCGTTTGTTCCTGAGGCCAAGCGAGCAGGACGAGCAGGACGTAGTGATGGCCCCTGGGGTACGAGGGCAGGGGTGTCTTGTTGGAGCTGGGGCCGGAGCATGCTCCAGTGAGGGGTGGGCTTTAATCGTCCAGGTGTGGTGTAAAACAGTGTTGTAAGAAGCCAGCTAGACTCAAGACGGTAGCCTGGGGTGGCCGTAGGGGAGGGGAGAGGCAGCTGTGGAGGAGCAGGGCTGAAGCCACCCAGGGCCAGCCAGGTCCTGCCGAGTCGGGGCCCCAGGCCCTGGGAAAAGAGCCAGCAGCCCATGGTCCCTGAAGCTGGTTCTGGGCCCATCCATGGGGCCAGGGCTGTGTTGTTTCCTAGACTCCTCCCTGGGGAACGTTGCACCTGGCGGCAGGCTCTGTCTCTCACGTGGTCTGGCTACAGCTCTGCTCCCCAGGGGACACATGAACCCAGCATTCAGGAAGCCAACTTTCTCTGTCCTGGCTCCGGCAGGGAGCCTCCAGGCCAGGAAGGTCCCTTGGGATCCCTGGGCCCAGCTGGAGGAACAGGTTGTCCATCCTGGCTCTTAGCCACCTGCCTGCATTGGCTGGGTCTGACCCCATTTCCTTCCAGCCCGAGACTTCCTCTCTGTCCCCCAGCTCTCCAGAGCCAAGCGGAACGGGGCAGCCAGGGTGTACATGGAGCCAGGGCACCAAGTGTTTGAACTTCGGGTTCAAAGCAAGCCCTGTAGGTAGAGAATGTAAATCCCATGCCAGTTCCTCTGTGGGCCATCACCTCCACGGGGCATGAGTTCAAGAGGAGTTTGGCCTTCCCTAAATTAGGAGAGATGTGGACTATAGCACCCAGGCCTCTGCTTCTGCCACGACTTGCCTGCAGTACAACCTAGGATTATGTGGAGGTAGCTCAATTCCTATTCTGAGGCTGGGACCGCTGTCCTTCACAATTTCTGGGTGGGTTGTGATCCCCAGAATGTATCCAGCCAGGGCTTGCCGCTTAGAACAGATGCAGCTGAGGTGAGAGCTTGTGAAGTCTCGGTGAGTGCTAGCCTGACTCTGAGCATCCAAGGCCTGAGAGTCACAGGGTACGTGGGCCCTGGGGCACAGCCACAAGCACAGGTGATGGGCTGCAGCCAGCTGCCTGTGTTCCCAGCTCTCCCCTGCACTCAGCAGCTGGGGCCTCAGTCTTTCTATGAGGACGGTGAAGAAACAAACTGGCTGTGCCATCCACGAGAGTGCTACCTTTTGCTGTTGTTTGTGGCCATGTGAGTTCCAATCCAGACATGGCCACATTTGGAAGGTGACTGGAGACCTCATCAAAAGGGTCTTGGTCACTGTCCTCTCTGTACGTACCTATACAGGCTCATCAAGGCCTGGCAGGGACTCAGCCCAGTGACTAGCTATGGTAGATGACTGGCACACAGACTCCCTCTGCCCCAGTGCTCATCTGGAGTGGCTGCTACAGCCACGTCCATTGCCGTAACGAGCAGTCCCTGATCAGCAAGCCTGACCCACCACTCTTGGTCCTGTTTTCCCAGCTGGTGGCATTTGCAGGGAGCCATGAACCAAAGATTAGCCCTCTGACACATGCCCCCTGTTGTGCCTCGAGATGGCCAAAGTGCAGTGGGTGCCACTCCAACCTGAGCGGTCTGCCAGGCCCTCTTGCCTGGCACAGATGGATGTCTATGGACTACCGATCCCAGAGCCCCATTCTTGTGCCCAGTGGTCCCCTGTGGCCCATGCTGTGAGCCAGTCCCATGCCAAGCAAGTGTCGTGGGGACATTCATGGCAGCGCACCTGTGCTACCATGTCCCCATGCCCCTCTTGCTGGGGTCCCGTCATAGCTGGCCAGTGGGGCTACAGGGTGTAGGGATGGCAGAGCACTCCCTGACTGCCTACCTCTTTCCGCTTTCAGCAGAGAAACCTTCATTCTTTCCGGCCTTCCCTACTGAAGGCCCAAAGCTACCTACTGAGCCCCCACGCTGGACATCGGGCCTGCCCTTCCCCATCCCTCCACGGGAGGTGATCAAGACTTCCCCGCACGCCCCAGACCCCTCGGCCTTCTCCTACACACCGCCTGGTGAGTCGGCACACCGCTAATTAGGCCTCTGCAGTCAGTGACAACCAGCTCTTTACGCTGGCCCTGGGCTGCATAGTGAAGGGTCCCAGTCGGATGAGAGCAGGCTGAAGGTTTGGCCTGCTCAGTACTGGGAAGCTGGGGACCTTCTGAGACTTGAGAAAGCTACCACACTGCCCGTGGTGGCCGTGGGGAAAGGCTTGAGCTGGCCGTGGGGAGGCCTAGCATGGGAGATGCTTTCCACCAGTGGCTAAGCCAGAGAGTGGGTATGGAGGATATCGGGAGGACAGCCTTGGTTGACATGCTGTGAGACTGGTTGGAGAGCCACCTAAGTTTTCTATTCTTGATGGGCCTCAGCACCATTAAAAGGAACCCAGCCAGGGGCCAACAAAGATGAGCGGCAGCAGGGGCTAGCCCAGGTAGAGCTGATTCTGAAGGACGAGTGTACCAAGGGAGATTGGAGAGCAGGGAAAGGCATGCCAGGCAGAAGGAACAGCATGTGCAGAGGGCCAGGAAGACACTTGAGGCACCAGATCAAGCTGTCACAGCAGAAAATTACTACCCAGGGAGCCCAGGGATCCCCAGTCACATGCCACTGAAATCCATGCTCAAGGTGACTCTCCTGAAGCCTGTGGGGAGCCATCTCAGGCTCATGGCATAGGGAGAGGATGGCCTGCTGACTTTGGAAAAGACCTTTAGACCCCTGTGAGGAGAGGAGAATCCTAGGGAAGGAGTGGAAATGGGGTGCTGGCTTAGAGACCTGGATGTGGAAAGGGAGATAATGGTGCCGGTATGGAGGGACAGTCCAGAACTTTGGGGTTCCAGTGGAAGGCTCAGGTCACGGAACAGAGGCATGTGGTGCAGAGGAGCCCCCCAGTATACACTTAATGTTTGCTTGCAGGTCACCCACTGCCTCTGGGCCTCCACGATAGTGTCCGGCCCGTCCTACCACGTCCCCCCATCTCTAACCCCCCACCCCTTATCTCCTCTGCCAAGCATCCCGGCGTACTTGAGAGGCAGCTAGGTGCCATCTCCCAGGTGAGTGCCTCTTGGGCTGGGTCTCCCATCATGGGGATAGTCAAGCCGTCTGATGTTTCCAGGGGTGCTGCTGGGTGGTGGCTAGCGCCCTCACTCCTGCTGCTCGGGCCAGTCTTTGGGGCTGTCTAGATCAGAAGCTGTGCATTCCACTGTACGGCCTCAGGCAGGTGACTCAACATCTCAGGGCCTCTCTTCACCCTCCGTTAAGTGGGAGGCTAGGGAGCTGTAGCCGCAGCAGGCTGTGGAGTGTCAAGTGGTAAGCCCTTGATCACCTCTGCAGGCTGCCTGCCCTCACCACATGCGTGTGCAGAGCATTCACACTGTGTCCTTTACATGAGCACCAGCCTTGGGTGGGTGTTGGCCTGTCCACAGTCCTGCACCTGAGAGGGCCAGCAGCCCCGTCTCTGACCTGTATATCCTTAGGTCATAGGCAGGGCTCTCCCTGTGGTTGAGTCTGGCTGTGACCTAGTCCCTTGCCCTGGCAGGGAATGTCTGTGCAGCTTCGAGTCCCCCACTCAGAACATGCCAAGGCCCCCATGGGCCCTCTCACCATGGGGCTGCCTCTTGCTGTGGACCCTAAGAAGCTGGGTAAGTGCCCATATAACCCTTTGGTTCCTGTGACCTGTGCTGAGGGGTGGGCCATCTTAGCCTGGGGAGCCCAATGGGAGGGGCAGCCTGAGACCTCTGTGTATTGTCTCCCCCACCCCCAGCCCCATTCAGTGGAGTGAAGCAGGAGCAGTTGTCCCCCCGGGGTCAGGCTGGGCCCCCTGAGAGTCTGGGAGTGCCCACTGCTCAGGAGACATCTGTGCTGAGAGGTAAGGCCCGGCCAACCCCCTTCACCTCCTAGATAGACCGAAAGTTCACCTCATGGCTGTCTCCTCAGCCTTGAGACATCGAAAGGATGGTTGGATGGCTTTCAGGCTTGGGGCCCTAAGAGCTGTGTCTTATGCCTTCCAGGGACAGTACTGGGCTCCACCGCCAGTGGAAGCATCACCAAGGGCCTCCCCAGCACCCGGGCCGCAGACGGCCCCAGCTACCGCGGCTCTATCACCCACGTAGGTGCTGGGAGCAGGGTGGCGCAGGCTGGCAGGCAGGCAGAGTGGGTTGGGGTGGGATGAGATGATCTCCGAGCAGACCAGAGACGATGGGCTGAATGGTCACTGTGCCATGTGGGGTCAGGCCTAGATGACAAACCAAACAGGTGTCATGTCTCAGGCAGTTAGGTGTGGCGGCAACCAACCTCAGCTAGGGATAGCCATGCGGGGTAAGCAGTGTCAGGAGTCACAAATTAGTGAAGTGCCTGGACTCAGAAAGTCACCAGGGCCAAGAAGAGGGAAGTGGCGTTAGCTAGTGTGGCCAGAAGAAATAGCTGGAGCAAGGTTGGCGCTGGCTCCCGGCATATCACCCAGTGGTGGGTGCCACAGGCCTGCCCACCACAGTGCCCTTTTGACTCACTATGGGGACCAACTTTGATGCCCCAGGCTTCCCCTCGAGTCTGTTTGTGGCCTTTTGAAGGCAAAGAGCAGAAGCTGGGGGCAAAAATTCAGCCCTATGCTCTGGCAGCAGCGGCCTTCCCTGACTCAGTTTCTCCTCTGACAGAAATATTACTGTCAGGAGAGTTATTCTAAGGAGGTCTTAGGGCACAAGGCCAGCATGAAGAGCTTCAGGGGCCAGGTTTAAGGGGTGCCGGCTCCCGAAGGCTGGGTGACCCTTTCCATTGATTTGGGCTTGTGGAGAGTGAGGTCAGCACTCTAAGGCCTGTCTATTTGGGACAGTCAGTGACAAAGGTATTAGTGAGACCCCCATGGGTGGCGGGTAGAGACTACGGACCCTGCTGTTGTCTGGGTACCCTGGAGCCCTAGGTCATGCAGCCCCGTGTCCTGCTCAGCTCCCAGGATTGCACCCAGGCCTTGGAGCAGCCTCAGTGGACCATGGTGGCTCCCCATGATCTTTGGGTTTTGTCCAGTGGGCTGTGCAGAGCCGAGCCATGGTCTCTCTGCATTTCCGTCCTCAGAGGACAGTCCCTCCATGCTTGGAGCTCCCAGACAGTGCCTCCCTTTCCCCCAGAGCCTGTCTGGATTTTCTTACCATTCACCTGACCTGGCTCTGGGTAAAGGGGAGGCACCCAGAATTAGCCCATACTGCTCCTGCCCCATGGGGACTACTCAGAAGAGCAAGCCCCGCAGGAGACACAGCCATCACTGAATCTAATCCTGAGGTCACAAAAAGAGAGCTCAGAATTTGGGGGGTGCTTTGTTAGGGGCCTCTGAGAGTCAAGCCAGAGTCCTCATTATGTGGATGTGTAAACTAGTTCTCAGAAAAGTGGAGTAACTTGCTAACAGTAATCAGCAACTTGGGGTAAACGCCCCCTTTTATCCCCCGTGGCTTGGCTGCAGAGCTACACTAATGGCCCCACCCATGCTCCCAGAAGTCACCTGAAGTGAATACTGCCCCACAAGACTGAAGGCTGTTCGTGGGACACCTCCTCCTGGTGGGGGCTTACCCCCATCTCAATCAGTGTTTCTTAGTTGGCCAGACTTGTCCCCAGGGACATCAGGTGGTATCTAGGGACATGTTTACTAGTGACAGTGGACAGGGCATGGAGGAGTGTTGAGTCACTAGCCGCTGGCAGTTCCAGTCCAGGAAAAGGTTCCTGAGTGATCATGACTGCCCCATACCTCAGTTTCCCCATCTGAAGTAGATAGAGTAATAACATCCAGCCTGATGTGGTGGCTCAGACCTGTAGTCCCAGTTCTTGGAAGGCTGAGGCAGGAGGATGGTGCATTCTAGGCTAACCGGAACTATGTAGAGTGAGAGACCTTGTCTCTGTGAACCAGTGCGATCCTATTCTTGATAGCGTCTGTAGGAGAGTTGGAGTGAAAGACAGGGTGTTGGCCACAGTGCTGGCGCTAGGGAGCCAGGATGAGTGAAGACTAGCAAGGGACACCGCGCTGAGTGAGGGTCTGTGTGTGTGCTGTGCATGCTCTGCGGGGTGGGGGAGTGGGAGGTGTGTGGTGAGAGTCACCGCAGGTCCGGGTGCTTACCCCTCCACCCCTATAGGGCACGCCCGCTGACGTCCTTTACAAGGGCACCATCAGCAGGATTGTCGGTGAGGACAGCCCAAGTCGCCTTGACCGGGCACGGGAGGATACCCTGCCCAAGGGCCATGTCATCTACGAGGGCAAGAAGGGCCACGTCCTGTCCTATGAAGGTGGGTACAGACGAAAAACCAACCATGAGGTTAGGTGGGGTGGCTGTGCCTGACCCCCTTTCTTTCCATTTCCAGGCTCTCTGTTGTCAGGACAGATGTAGCAGGGACACTGGGAGCAAGAGCACATCAGACAGACGGCACCTGTCTGTCTGTCTGCCAGCTCAGGATGCCCCTGCAAGGGGTGTGTAGGAAACCCCTGTTGATTAGGAGTCATGAAGACCAGACTGCAGGATGTGTCCCCAGACAGCCAGTTGCGGCCAGTCTACACTTGGCTGAGGGGGGCGGTCCTCTGGCAGGGCGGAAGGCAGGCACGTGCCTTTGGAGTTTGCACTGGCTCCTCTTGGTAGCCTCGACAGGTTGAGGGCTGTTCCTCGGTTCTGCCCACCTCCCATAGGAGGAGGTAGATATACTCAGGGTCCTTCTGTGAGGGCGCCGTCCTGGCCCTGGAGGGATAAGGCCGCCCTGGTTAGGGAGGAGGCTGTGGGGCCTGTAGAGGTGTCTTTAGAGACAGGTAGAGCTGAAGTGATACCAGGAAGCATTTGCAGAGGGACTTCCTGTCCAATAGGCATACAGCAGAGGTCAGGGCTAGCCTTGGTGGCTTCCCCCAACATAAGCTGGGAAAGCTGGGGGCACTTTTGAGCGCCACGACAGGGAAAATCTGTGGTAGAGCTGTGACACATTACTCACTGACCATAAAAAGTAACCAGTGCACCCCAAGAGTTGAGGAACCCATGGCTGAGTAAGCATCTCCCAGTGGCCAGGTTCCCGTCCCCAATGATGCCAGCTGCAGGCCTGGGGTCTGCCAGCTTCTCTTTTCTTGAGCCCCACAGCCTCCTAGTCCTGGAGGTACAAGTGGGCATGTGGCTCTGGCACCTGCCAGTGGAGCACAGTCTTGGGGACAAGGGCTGCAGTTGCCTCTGGTGCCAGCTGCATGTGCCAGTAACGGCCCACGGTGATGGTAGAGCTAACTGACAGAGGTCCTAGCCAGAGCCCTGAGTCACAGCTTGGGAGCCTCCACAGCCTCAGATTGTGACCTTCCAGCCTGTCTGTGTGGAGCTTTGGATGCCCTCTGGGTCCTTCCTGGGTCCAGTGGGTTTGAGGCAGTTCAGGGTGTTACCCACTGTCCGCCCCAGCCCCAGCGGCCAGTCCTGTCTTTGTGGTCTCCCAGGGCTCAAAGGTCCAGGTTACCGAGGAAAGCGAAGCTCCTCACTGCTGAGCACGCTGAGGCACAGGTGTAACATAGCTTCACGTGGTCCTTGGGCCCGGTGCTCACACACACCTGTGCACACTCAGATCTGCAGAAGTTTATGGGACTTCCCTGTGTACTCAGACTTGGTTCATGTGCGCATAGACCCATGGGCACAGAGGCACACCCACCTACATGACAGTGGGCGGCACCACCCTGCTTTTCCTTCCCAGAGCAATTCTGAGCTGGTTTGAGGGTCCCACAGGCTCAGCCAGCTTGCCGTCCTTCCGGCTCTGCCTGTTTGCAGACCAAGCCCCATGCCTATGGTATCCTGCTGCCACCCGACACTGTGTGCTATCTGGCCCCCAGGTGGCATGTCCGTGTCCCAGTGTTCCAAGGAGGATGGCAGGAGCAGCTCAGGCCCACCCCACGAGACTGCCGCCCCTAAACGCACCTACGACATGATGGAGGGCCGTGTGGGCAGGACCATCACCTCGGCCAGCATCGAGGGTGAGTGTCCGGCTACAGTGGCCCACCAGGGCCAGGCGCTGTCCCAGGAGCCTCCGAGACACACAGGCTGGAATGGAAAGGGAGGTGGCATCATGACATGCCTGGAGGGAGCCAGTCAGTGGCTGGCCCAACTTTAACAGAGAAATTGAGGCTCAGCTTACAGCAGAGTGGGGCCCAGGGGAAAGGGGCACTTATTTGCTGGGTCTCATGTCATGGTGGAGACAGCTGTTGGTGGACCCCAGCCCTCCCAGACACCATACGGTGACGCCATCTCTGCCCTCCCCAGGACTCATGGGCCGTGCCATCCCTGAGCAGCACAGCCCTCACCTCAAGGAGCAGCATCACATCCGAGGCTCCATCACACAAGGTACGCTCCCCTCACCCACTCCCCAGCCCCCAGCCTCCGCCCCTTGGTACAATTCTGTCCTCAGGCTGAATATAGGCTAGGGATTTGGAAACAGAGGGCAAGCGACGCCCCCCCACCCACCCCCACCCCCGGAATCCACGTGCTTTATAGGTGGAATGACTACTCTTGCTTCGCTCAGACCAAATTAGCTCAGTCTTTGTGACGAGCTTCACAATGTGGTTTCAGTTTGTGTCTGCACTTCATATGAAGAAACAGGTTCAGAGAAGTCAGTTTGCACACCCAAGTTCACACAGGAAAAGGGGGTTTGAACTCAGCCAGGCTAGTTCCAGACGTCACTGCTGGGAGCCCCCAGGCTGAGCAGGCCAAGGCCATGGAGAGTCAGTGCTGTTTGCCTGGCAGGAATCCCGCGGTCATATGTGGAGGCCCAGGAGGACTACTTACGTCGGGAGGCCAAGCTCTTGAAGCGAGAGGGCACACCACCGCCCCCACCGCCACCTCGGGACCTGACTGAGACCTACAAGACCCGGCCCTTGGACCCTCTGGGTCCCCTGAAGCTGAAGCCAGCTCACGAGGGTGTGGTAGCGACTGTGAAGGAGGCAGGCCGCTCTATCCATGAGATCCCGCGGGAGGAGCTGCGCCGCACACCTGAGCTACCCCTGGCCCCACGGCCTCTCAAGGAGGGTTCCATCACCCAGGTATCAGGGGCACATAGGAGGGGCTGGAGCACTGCGAAGCCCAGGGCGGTTCTCATACTGACCCCATTGCATTGGTGCATAAATTGAGGCCCAGAGAGGTTAGCAACTTGCTCTGGGTCACTGATGGCATTTATTTGCGAAACCCAAGTCTTGCGTCCCTAACTCTGTCACATCGCTGCTCTCAACATCTCTACCCGCACATGTACATCAAGAGGCTCCACGGGGGACCTGGTTCCACCCTGGGGCCACTGTCCCCTCCCATGGTCATGACTTTGATGGGGAAGAGAAAGACAAAACAGCTGGACAAAGGCATCTAGGGAGGGACTGTAACCTGATGCCAGGGACACCCAGCGATGGACCAGAATGGTTCTAGAGAATTCTTTTGAACATTAAGGTGTCACCCCTTTTTTAAGATAGTAACCAAAATATTGGACCCTCCTGAATCCCAGCACTTGGGAGGCTGAGTCAGGAGGATTGGAAGTTTGAGGCAAACTAGACAAAGCAATTCTCTGGCTTAATGCCCTTCCTCAAAGTTTTAACGTTTAACAATAACAAAAACACTGAGTAGAAATTAAGATCTGGGGCCTAGCTGTGCCCAGTGTCCCCAACCTGGCTAACGCCATGGAATCCTCTCCACGATGTCCAATGCAAAGTCCTCTTCTCCGTGGTGCCCTCTGAGACCTGATTGTGAATGTAATGCCAGTCCTGGACCCGGAGCCACAGCCTGGGGTCACAGGTGCATCTGGCTGTGACATTCCATAGTGTTGCAGGATGGTGGGGGTCCCGCTGGCTGGGGAAGGTTGTGTTCACCCGCAGTTGGCCTCACTCTGGCACCCCTGGATCAGTGCGTGGCTCTGGGGCTGCAGTCAGGCTGAAGTAGGCAGGGCACCCAGCCTTTTGGACATCGTATCCCTAGTAGAGGTCTCTGTCCATCTGCCCAAGGGGTTGAGATGCCCCATCCTGTGCAGAAGTACAGGAAGAGCGGAACTGGACAGCCAAGTATAGACCTGCATCCTCTTCCCAGGGCACGCCACTCAAATACGACTCCGGGGCACCGTCCACTGGCACCAAGAAACACGATGTGCGCTCCATCATCGGCAGCCCCGGCCGGCCTTTCCCAGCCCTGCACCCACTGGACATGATGACTGACGCCCGGGCTCTGGAGCGTGCCTGCTATGAGGAGAGTCTAAAGAGCCGGTCAGGGACCACCAGTGGTGCGGGAGGCTCCATCACACGTGGAGCCCCGGTCGTAGTACCTGAGTTGGGCAAGCCACGGCAAAGCCCACTGACCTACGAAGACCATGGGGCACCCTTCACCAGCCACCTACCACGCGGCTCACCTGTGACGACGCGAGAGCCCACGCCACGCCTTCAGGAAGGTGAGGGAGGGAGGTTTCCACAGGTGGCCAGTTGTGGGGAGGGGACAGCTCACTTTCTGCTGGGTACCCTGGCCACTGCCTCCTGTCACAGCGATCCATCTGCTGCCCTGCCTCCACGCTGCATACAGAGATTCTCCTCCGTTTCCTCTTACCAAAATGTTTTAAATCATTTAAGTCAAGGCTGAGGAGCAGGCTCAGTGGCCAAGGACATGCCGCACAAGCGTGAGGACCTAAGTCACTCGTGCACACTCACGCACATCTGTAATCCTCATGCTTCCCAGTGGGATGGAAGAGTGTCCTGAAGGCCACAGCCCCTGAATGACAGTCCCTGGCTCAGACATGGCAGAGAGTGAAGACTAGCCTTTGAAATTGTCTTCTGACACACTCTCTCTGTCTCTCTGTCACACACACGCACACAATGGCATGTGTGCACTTACAGTCATGTACACACACATGCACACACACACACACACAAATTACAATAGTAATAGTTTCAATGAAGCGTTCCCACTCCCTAGCATACATCTTCCCAGTACTGTTGCTGTGGTCTAGAGCACCCACATGTGGGGTCCCCTCCGCCTTCCTCTGCCCTTCTTAGCCCTCTTCCACACATGCAGCCTTTGCGTGTGCTGGCCCTCCACCCAGAAGACTCCTCCTTCTGTTACTAGCCAACCCCTGGGTACCCCATGTCCACCTGTTGAGATGTCAGGGCCTGGGGAGACTCTGGTCACCTCCAGCCACATCCTGTGGCGTTGAGAGATTGTATTCAACAATTCTCTTGAGCCCATGTGTTCCCTACCTTGTCCCATCTCCTGCCTGTGACGATGGTTCTTTGGGGTTCAGGGATCTTGACTGCTTTGTTCTTGGGGTGATCCCTCTTCTCATCATAGGAACTGCTGGTCTATGATTAATTCAGACTGATGGAATGAATTAATGAACAGTGATCAGGGAGTAAATTAATGTTGTCATAAGGAGCAGAGAGGCCAGAGACTCTGGGCCTTCTGACAGCGTAGCCCAGTGGCTCTGCCCTGAGACTGAGGCTGAGACCACAGTGACTTGTCTCCACAGGCAGCCTTCTATCCAGCAAGGCGTCCCAGGACCGGAAGCTGACGTCGACACCCCGGGAAATCGCCAAGTCCCCACACAGCACTGTGCCCGAGCACCACCCCCACCCCATCTCCCCCTATGAGCACTTGCTTCGGGGCGTAAGTGGTGTGGACTTGTACCGTGGTCACATCCCGCTGGCCTTTGACCCCACCTCCATACCCCGAGGCATCCCTCTGGATGCAGGTGGGTACCCTGGGCCTGTAGACTTGGGGGGTCAGTGATGGCTTGGGTGGGACAGTCAGGGTCTGGAGAGTGGATAGTCTGGATAGGTTTAGTGCTGACATCACTAGCAGATTCTAGGGGCTGGGCTGGGCTGGGCTTCGTGTTTCTCAGTGGGCTGCTTTTCCTGCAGGCCTCACCTGTGCCTTGCAAGTGCGTTAGATGAGGCTCCAGTGTGTGCCATGATGTGGGGCCTTTTTTAAGACTCCTTTGTTAGTATGCCAGGACCTGTGTTTTGGTGCATTATGTCGGGGAACGCTTCCCATAGCATTGACAGCCAACACCCCACATGATCAGGGAGCAAGTCTTAAGCCCTGTGTGTACGTTGGGGAGGCGTGTGGGTGCACAAGGAGAGGAAGCCGTGGGTGCAGAGCTGAGGAGCATGAAGACAAGGCATGGGCCACCTGACCCTCCCTCCCTCCCCCCCTCCCTCCCCAGCCTACTACCTGCCTCGGCACCTGGCCCCCAGCCCCACCTACCCGCACCTGTATCCGCCTTACCTCATCCGTGGCTACCCTGACACTGCGGCCCTGGAGAACCGCCAGACCATCATCAACGACTACATCACCTCGCAGCAGATGCACCACAACGCTGCCTCCGCCATGGCCCAGCGCGCCGATATGTTGAGGGGCCTGTCACCAAGAGAGTCCTCGCTGGCCCTCAATTATGCCGCTGGCCCACGAGGTCAGTTGCCTAGGACCGTGCCCATCCCCAGAGCTTCGTCCTGTGCCATCCTGTGTTGTGTGCAAAAGATACTAGTGTCCATATGTATCCTACACTATGCAAGGTGGGCAGAACGGGCCCCGTGGCTGCCTCTGAGTGCCTCCCGTTGGCTGGGTGGAGTAGGTGGCACATGCTGGCTCCTTGGGGGAAGAGGGGAGGTGCCTCGTGCATCAGTTCCCATCCAGCAACTGTGTGAGGAGCAGGCACCCCTTGCTGTCTTGCACATGGGCCTTTCCTTGTTGTTCTGAGTCCTTGGTGTGAAGTATCTTTCGGCACCCAAGAGATCAGAACACAGGCTAGGCCTGTGTGCTGTTGCCCACCTCTAAGAACTCAGGAGG
This sequence comes from Peromyscus nudipes, assembly GCA_902168325.1. NCBI lineage: Eukaryota > Metazoa > Chordata > Mammalia > Rodentia > Cricetidae > Peromyscus > Peromyscus nudipes. Next base: position 29,755 of record CABHPH010123060.1, read on the forward strand.
TAGAAGCGGGAGCATTGGGAGTCCAAGGCCATCCTCAGCTACATAGAGTTTGGGGCTAGCCTGGGCGACATAAGACACTCTCAATACAAATAACAAAAAAGAAAGAGAAAAGCGTGTGCGGCTGTTCAGAGCACTGATTCCTAGAGCCTTGACACAGCCTGGGTCCCTTTGCCTGATTGTTCAGAGATGACCATGTGGCTCCTGAAGCCACTCTGGGGGTGAGGACTGAATGCAAGGAGCTGATACTGTAGGACAGGGCTGTTGGCAAGGGGAAGGCAGTGCTTGGGCTCAAGAAATGTTGGTTGAGAGACACTATAGGCCAGGGGCCTGGGGCCAGGCTTGGCACCAGGGAGGGTCTCGGGCTTCCTTTTGGGCACAGTCACCTGCAGCTGCACACCCTCCCCCAACTCCCCACAGGCATTATCGACCTGTCCCAAGTGCCACACCTGCCCGTGCTGGTGCCGCCAACGCCAGGCACCCCTGCCACCGCCATCGACCGCCTTGCCTACCTCCCCACGGCGCCCCCACCCTTCAGCAGCCGCCACAGCAGCTCGCCGCTGTCCCCAGGTGGGCCTGCCAAGTGGGTGGGTGGGTCTGTGCCTCACTCCTTATGCCCTGCAGGCAAATTCTGGCCCATGGGGCTCTAGCTCAGACTCTGACCTTGGGGTTTCCAGGAGGCCCCACTCACCTGGCTAAACCAACTGCCACGTCCTCGTCGGAGCGGGAACGGGAGCGGGAACGGGAGCGGGACCGTGAGCGAGAACGAGACAAGTCCATCCTCACGTCTACTACGACAGTGGAGCATGCACCCATCTGGAGACCTGGTAGGGCACCCCAGACCCCGCCCCACCCCCAGGTCCTCACGGGCCACCTGGGCCTGCCCCCTGACTCGGCGGCCTGTCACCAGGTACGGAGCAGAGCAGCGGGGCTGGGGGCAGCAGCCGCCCCGCCTCCCACACCCACCAGCACTCGCCCATCTCCCCCCGGACCCAGGACGCCTTGCAGCAGAGGCCCAGTGTGCTGCACAACACGAGCATGAAGGGCGTGGTCACCTCCGTGGAACCCGGCACGCCCACGGTCCTGAGGTGGGCCAGGTTGGCACCGGGGGGAAACAAGCCTGGGGGGAGGGTACACAGACTGATGTGCCGAGTGGGAGGGCGTTGTGTGGATGGGCAGATGGGGAGAGAATTGAGCAGACGGCAGGGTTGGTGGGTGGGTGGGTGAATGTATTGGCGAGAATGTTGTGAGAGAGTGGGTAGGTAGGTGGCATGAACGCAGGTGGAGGGTGGCTCAGAGAAGGGTGTGCAGTGGAGGGTGAGGTGCACAGGTAGCTGGGCAGACGATGGTGGGTAGAGGATGCTTTGTTTAGACAGGTGTATGACAGAGCAAGAGTGACAGCTAACTGGGGGGATGGGGCGGAGGGATGGATGGCTGATGGGCAGGCAAATGGGTAGATGGGTGGATATGTGGGAAAGTAGGCAGATGGCTGGGTCAGGTGGATGACTGAATGGGCTGGAGGGCAGGCAGATGAATGGGTGGCTAGGCAAATGGATAAATGCGTGGATGGACGAATGGGTGGATGGGTAGGTAGATGAGTAGATGGATCAATAGATGAGTAGATGGATGGACAAGTAGACACATAGATGAATGAGTAGATAGATAAGTGGGGGGTGGGTGATGGACAGCTGGGTGGCATGTGTGTGAGGGGGTAGGTGGATAATAGACGGATGGATGAATTGAAATGTATAAAAAGGTGGGTGGGGGGTGGACGAATGGGGGGAGGGATGGGAGGGTTAGGTGACCGGAGGGTGGAAGGGAGGGGGGGGGGGTTGGCAGATGTGTAAGGTGGGGGTGGACGGGTAGGTAAATGGGTGGATAAACAGATGGGTAGATGAATGGTTGGAAGAGTAGATAACTGGATGGATGGATGGATGGATGGATGGATGGATGGATGGACGGACGAATGGACCGACAGGTGGTGGATGATGGAGTGGGTGCAAGAGTCAGTGGGTGGTAGCTAGTATGTAAAGCCCAGGAGTACCAATTTGAAAAAAACAGAACAGGGAGCTTAATGGCTAGCGGCCGGGCTAGTGCTGCCCACTATTGTTTCAGAGCTGGTGCTGGGCTGTCGGGCTTCTGCCTGAAGTCAGTCCCACGCCTCCTGGCTGATGTGCTCTTGGCTGCTGAGAGGCTCGGCTTTTGTGTGCCAGCTTCTAGGAGTGCCTCCTGCTGGCTCACCTCGGTCACGTCTGGCCATGTGGCAGCAGCTGCCCTTGGAAGAGAATTGTCTTTTCCTGTATGGGTTGTTGTCCTCTAAGCAGCTCCCCCACCCTTGCCTTAGCTGGTGCTGTATTTTCAGGGTCTGGGATGGTGCTTGGCACCTGGTAGGGCTCAGTGAAAAGCTTTGGGCATGAGCAACTGAATGGGGCCAGCACAGGTCAGTCAGGAGAGCAGGATTATTCTGGGAGTCTCAGGGAACATGAGCATCTGTTAGTCATAGGCAGCAGGGACTCCAGTGGGGTGAGGTAGTCGTTCCCCCCAGCCTGCACTGTCTGAACCTTTCTGTTCCCTTCCAGGTCCACCTCCACCTCTTCGCCTGTCCGCCCAGCTGCCACATTCCCACCTGCTACCCACTGCCCACTTGGTGGCACCCTTGAAGGGGTCTACCCTACCCTCATGGAGCCCGTCCTGCTACCCAAGGAAACCTCTCGGGTTGCCCGGCCTGAGCGGCCCCGTATGGACACTGGTCATGCCTTCCTCGCCAAGCCCCCAGCCCGGGAGCCTGCCTCCTCACCCAGCAAGAGCTCTGAGCCCCGATCCCTAGCACCCCCCAGTTCCAGCCACACAGCCATCGCCCGCACCCCAGCAAAGAGCCTTGCACCCCACCATGCCAGTCCGGACCCGCCGGCGCCTGCCTCGGCCTCAGATCTGCACCGGGAAAAGACTCAAAGTAAACCCTTTTCCATCCAGGAATTGGAACTCCGTTCTCTGGGTAAGACCACCCTGACAGCGGCCACGTTCATAGACGCAATAATCACGCGTCAAATTGCTCACGAAAGGGGGCCGCGAGAAGGAGGTTCGCTGGCCAACGACTCCCCTGGCGACGGTAAGACATCCGGCCCGCCGCCTGCCCACCCCATCTGTGGCCTAAAGATATTTTCAGATCTTTGCTTTTAATTTTTCCCCCCTTTTTTGGTTGGTTTTGGTATTTTGTTTTGAGCTCATCCTCGTCAGTTCGCACGCCGTGGTGACTCCAGCCCAGACGGGCGCCTCATCGTTCGCACACCCTTTCATCATGAGTTTTTGTTTTTTTCCCTTTTTCTTTTTTCTTTTTGGATTTTTTTCGCCTTTTTTCTTTTAATGAATGGATCTGTGGTTTGGACTCCGACCGCGCCTCCCATCTCCTGCCACCACCTACCTGCACCTTCGTATGGGGGGGTGGGGATGGGGGGCTGCCAGCTGACTGGGCTGCCACTGTCTGTGGAGGAAGTTAAGGCAGGGAGTGAGGTGGGAGAGAAGAGGGAGAAGGCTATCCCGGAAGGCTGGGTGTCCGCCTCTCCTTCCCACGCCAGCACACAACCTAAAGAGAATGAAGCTTCTCTGTGCTGCGTCAGGGACTGGGGCCAGGCCAAGGCAGGGGACCCGGTGTTGCTCTAATCTGAGCCCCCATCCCACCCCACCCACCCCTGCACACATGCACCCTCCCTCCCATTTCTCCGCTACCACTAGTCTATTTCCCCCACCCTAGCCCCCACTGCCCACGCCAGACCCCCACAGTCCTTTGGGAGTGTCTGTGCATGTGGGCCGACCTCCCATCACTCGCCATTCCTCCTCTCTGGCCACCCCTAGGCTGGTATCGTTCCCTGCCATCTTGAAGCCCAGCCAGTGTGGAGGAATGGCTGGGAGATGGCCCAGTACCTCAACCCAAGCCCACGCCACATTCTAACTCCTGCCTACTTGTTCCAGGTTACCACAGTGGCGCTGGCTACAGCCCCGACGGGGTGGAACCCATTAGCCCTGTGAGCTCACCCAGCCTGGCCCATGACAAGGGGCTCTCCAAACCGCTGGAAGAGCTGGAGAAGAGCCACTTGGAAGGTGAACTGCGGCACAAGCAGCCAGGTGACACCCGGGAGAACAGCGGTGGGGAAACTGAGGCGCGTCTCCCTGCTGTCCTCAGCCCCTGACAGCTCTGTTGTGTCCTCAGGCCCCATGAAGCTCAGTGCGGAGGCTGCCCACCTCCCACATCTGCGGCCGTTGCCTGAGAGCCAGCCCTCGTCCAGCCCACTCCTCCAGACCGCCCCAGGCATCAAAGGTCACCAGAGGGTGGTCACCCTGGCTCAGCACATCAGTGTAAGTTCCTTCTGGCTCCAGCCACTGGGAGAGCTAGTGGATAAGAGGGTGACGTCCCGGAGTCAGACAGGTGTTAACTAACGTTCTGTGGCCGCCACACTCAGTCCTTTGGGGGCCATCACCATAAGATCCACGTGGGGATGCTAACCCATGTCAGGGTTCTGCCCTACCCTACTTGGAAGGTTCTGGCAGGATGGCCCCTGAACTGCCCCCTCTCCACAGGAGGTCATCACACAGGACTACACACGCCACCACCCACAGCAGCTCAGCGGCCCCCTTCCTGCCCCTCTCTACTCTTTCCCTGGAGCCAGCTGCCCTGTCCTGGATCTCCGCCGCCCACCTAGCGACCTCTACCTCCCACCCCCCCGACCACGGCACCCCAGCCCGGGGATCCCCTCACAGTGAAGGGGGCAAGAGGTGAGGATGTGCTCACATCTACATCAGATGCTGGCTGAGGGACGGTGGGGTGGGGTGAGCTCAACAGGGCGTTGGGTTGATGGGAAACTGATGTTCAGGGAAGTGAAAGCTCACTAAGGTCCCAGAACCAGCACAAAGTAGGGTGCCAACTGAGTACCCTATAAATACCAACTCAGCCAGGGGTCAGATGTACCACTCCCATTTAGCAGATGGGGAAACTGAGGCATAGAGAAGTGAGTTACCATCCTATACCATGCACACACACGCTTCCCTTGGCTGGGCCTGGGGCTCAGGGCATGGGAATTGGTGGGCCTTAGGCTCAGGAGCAGAGCAAGGCATCTGAGAGGAGTGCAATTTGAGGGGCGCAGATACAGGCAGTGGGATCTTTAGGGGACAGTGAGGTCCTGGCATGGGCATCTCATCAGGGTTCACAACATGTCCACCCTGGACAGCGCGGCATTGTGGCACACACCTCTAAGCATAGGAGAGGGAGCTCTGGGGAAGCAGAGGCAGGAGGATTGTGAGCTTCAGGCCAGCCTGGACTGCACAGCAAGACCCCGACTCAAAATAAACAAAAGCTCGTGAGTGTTAGATTATTTCAAAAGAGCTCCTCCCATGGCCCAATCTCAACAGCCCACTGGGGTCTCCATGCCTCAGGTGCCACCATCTGGCCATTCACAGGGAAAGGTGCAGAGCCCTGCCTTACAGTGGAGCGCTGCTGTGGGCAGTGGGGGTCCCCTCTGCGGGGAAGAACTCCACCCTCGGCTGAGATGCTATCTCCATCAGGTCCCCAGAACCCAGCAAAACATCAGTCCTGGGCAACAGCGAGGACGGCATTGAACCCGTGTCCCCACCAGAGGGCATGACTGAGCCAGGACACCCTCGGAGCGCTGCATACCCACTGCTGTATCGGGACGGGGACCAGGGGGAGCCCAGGTACCCATGGCACAAACCCTGCCCTGAGGTGGCAATGGCGGTTCCATTTCCACTCAGGGCCTCAGACCTCTAGCGCGGAGGCTGATAAACCTTCATGGGGCTTCAGTGGCAGCGCCCCGTCCCATTCTGTCACTTGCTGGAGATTTAAGAATAAGCTGGACCAGACAGGGTTGGGTGGACGGGGACATGGTGGGATAGGCCTCTAGCCTCAGGGAGTGTGTCTTCTTGGGGCTTCTTGTGTCAAAGCTAGCTGTAAGAGGTCCTTGGGGCAACTCATAGTACACCTGGGAGGTTCACAGGCTAGCCCAAGCCAAGGCTAAGTACAGACCCCAGCAGGCCTGGGATGGTCTTTGGCATCTCGCTGTGACCCAAGTGGTGAGCGCTCACTTACTAAAGGCTTGCTAGCGAAGTGCCCAGCCTGCTGACCCCGGGCGTCTCATGCTCCCTGCAGAATGGGCTCCAAGTCTCCAGGCAACACCAGCCAGCCACCGGCCTTCTTCAGTAAGCTGACTGAGAGTAACTCCGCCATGGTAAAGTCTAAGAAACAAGAGATCAACAAGAAACTCAACACCCACAACCGGAATGAGCCAGAATACAGTAAGGGGGGACCAGAGCTGGGGCCAGCACTGGGAGGGAGCTAGTACTCTACTCCCCCACCCCTACCCCGGAGGAGCCTGACATTCTGCCAGTGGGTATTGACTGGCTCAGCATGTAGTGCCACAGTAATACCCTGCACACAGTAGGCGCTCAGTGAAACCTGTACAAACAGCCGGGTACCATAGAACACGGCACATTGATTGCTCCAGGTTCGTGCCACAGATGTGGTGCCTTTTACCATGACTGGTGTGGGTCGACAAGGATTCTTGTCCTTAGCTCAGGGTCACGTGGACCAGATCCTTAGGAGAATGCACTGCCAAGTGACAAGTGAGGGCTTTGCACTGTCCCCTCCCACCGGTAGTTCCCTTCCTGGGTGCCTTGGACAGATGGGTAAGGCTATTCCCTTCTGGAGCTAGACTGTGGAAGCCCTTCCAGGTAGCACAGGCCTAGGCTGGTGACCAATGGCCAGAATAAGCGTGGAGCTCAGTAGGTCTCTAGTTGTGCCCAGACATTCAGCTCAGACTGTCCAGGGCACAGATAGGGTTGCAGATCTTCTAGGACCTGTGAGCTCAGCCTTTCGTCCCTTGTCACTCTGCTCTAGATATTGGCCAGCCTGGGACGGAAATCTTCAACATGCCCGCCATCACCGGAGCAGGTAACCCTCCTGCGTGTCCGCATAGCAAGCTCTCTTCCCCAGCTGCTGACTTGGGGACAAGGAATCTTAGCCAGTTCAAGTTTGGCCCCTCCTCCTGGCCTCTGGACCCAGAGTGACAGCGCAGGCCAGCCAGCCTCCACTGCCTAGAGTCCTCCCACGGGAGGAGTTTCTGAGGTTCGAGGCCAGGGTCCCTCAAGTGCTCAGTGGCTGTCATGTCACCTGGAAACGCTTGCCTATTTGCTGGGGCTGGGGAGTGTTACCAGGTGTGAACAGGTGGATTGGGCTTGGGGTGCACACAAGCATCTCTCAGACTAAAGTCTCCCTCTGGGGAGGCTGTCAGGGAGCTTCAGTTTTTTTCTAAACCAAATGTTGATATAGACCAGGAAAACGGGTTTGTGGCAGAAGTTGCAGGCTTTCTGTATGGTGCTTGGAACTTAGAGTGTCTTGGGGGTTGGAGGAGCTCCAGGATCCTGACCAGGGCCCCCGTGGTTATAATTGTACTGCCCCTGTGGGAAAAAACTGGGTGGGACCCAATGGACTTGGTGGCATCTGAACTGGGATTGAGTGAGGCGCAGGGGTGTCTTTGGGGACATGCACTCCATGCTGGAGGAACAAGGGAGGGTTGCTGACCTTTCATGCATGTGCGGAGCCTTGGATCCTCTAATAAGGTAGCTAGACATACCCTTGGGGACATTTCCAGAGGACCACAGGAACCGCAAGATCAGGAGTGAGGGTAGCGGGGGTTGCCTGGCAGGGAACGTCCCAAGCCCAGAAACATACTGGGCACTTTGCTGAGCCTCAGGCAGAAGGAAACTTTGGTCGAGGCAGTAATGTGGTTGGAAATGTTTCTAGAATGTTCTAAATCTTGATGTAAGTGCTAGACACCAGGTATATGTATCTATAGAAATTCATGGGGTAATACAGTGATTTGTGCTAAAGACTTAACGTAGTTGTCTCATGTGTACACATGTGCACATGTGTACCTACTCATAAATTCCCCTTAAATGTTAGTTCTCAAAGACATGTTTCCAGGCCTAGCCTGTGACACTAATACACTGCTGGAGATAAATGGAGAAAGTCATGCCTGTGCCCAGTGCCATTGAGCCACAAGCTCACCACCCTGGGAACAAGGCCCAGGAGTGATACCCCATCAGGAGGCTCCCCTCTGTCCCCCTCCTCCGTCTTCTGGATGTGGAGGAGTAGTTGGGCTTGTTTATTTGCTGCTTTTTTTTTTTTTTTATCATTTACCCCATTGGAAGTTCAGCTTTTTTGCTTAACCCTAACAAAGCTGCCTGGTGCCGTGAGTATCCTTGGCCCTAAGCTTGTCTGAGACCCGAGGGAAGGAGAGAAACAAGCCTAGGCTGACTGTCCCTCCCATCCTCAGGAGCCTGGCTAGTTTACAAACCAGGGACTTGCCAGCATGTTGGGCCGTGTGGTTTTTCAGAAGGCTTAGGCAGTCTGGAGGTTCACAGGGTACCACAGAATGGCCTGTGGCAATTGTAGACGTTTGTGTTTTTGGTGGTGGTGGTGATATGAGGGTTTTTGTTTGTTTGTTTTTGTTTTTTTTTAATTGGTTTGTTCGGTTTGGGGTGAATTGGTTTGGTTTAGTGGTGGTTACTTGTTTGTCTGGCTTTGGAGAAATTCTCTTGGTATTTGGGATAGAAGCGAGGACCTTGTACTCACAAAGCAAATGTCCTGACCCAGAACGACAGTCCAACCCTCTTTGAGTTAAGGTCTAAGTCATGCAGGCTAGCATTGGTTGAACTAAACTCACTCTGTAGACCAGGCTAGCCTCAAGCTTGCTATCCTCCTAAGTAGCTGGGGTTCCAGGCCTGCTAATCAGGCTCCGGCCCTCAAGAGGTTCTGGAAGCATCCTGAAACACTGAAGAGACATATGCCCAGCCGGGCATTTGCAAAAAGTCCCAGAGCACAGTTCGGGGCTGTGGGGCGGGGACCGAATAGAGAGGGTCCACAGAGGCTCAGCGGAGACAACAAGCATCTCTTGAGGCCACTTCGTTGATTTGGCCTCTCTCCTTGTCATGGGGCCGGGCCGGCCGGGGCTGGAGTGGCCCTTCACCTGTCTAGCGCTGCCCTGTCCTTGCACGCACATAACTGCATGGCTGTGACCCCCACCCTCGTGCCCAGCTCTGCGCCTTTCTCCTCGGGCTCCTATGGGGAGAGATGGGGCAGGGGAGGCAAGCGCAGCTTGGGGGGTCGGGCAAAATGAGGTCCCTAACCCCTTGAGGAAAAGGGGACAGCAGGGGTCCTCTGGTCACCTTCCCTCTCCACATCCCTCCCTAGAATCCACCCACCAGAAGATCTTGGCTGGATTTCTATCCTCCCCCTCAGCACCAAGCTCTGGCTTGACTCAGTGGTCCAGACAGTCTCTTCTTAGGCCACCCACTCGTAGTTAAAATTAAGTAAATAGCTTCAGCTGGGATTGGGGTACACAGAGGGCTTCTGATTTCCTGAGGACAGTAAATGGGGCTGGGGACCCTCTAGCTGCCCCAGACCCCCTCCCTGGAACAGCCATGAGCTGCAGGGGCAGTCAGGAACCCCCATCAGCACCCTGGAGGCTGGAGGGAGGAAGGATGCTCTGCCGATGTGTGCTCACTGTGTCTCTCTCTCTCTCTCTTTCTTTTCTCCCTCCCTCCTCTTTCTCTCTTGCGACCCTCTGGCTCCCTGGCCCCGGCCCCCGTGTGTCTGTCTGTCTGTCTCTCTCCCAGGCCTTATGACCTGTAGAAGCCAGGCGGTGCAAGAACATGCCAGCACCAACATGGGGCTAGAGGCCATTATTAGAAAGGCACTCATGGGTAAATATGATCAGTGGGAAGAGCCCCCGCCGCTCGGCGCCAATGCTTTTAACCCTCTGAATGCCAGTGCCAGTCTGCCCGCTGCCGCTATGCCCATAACCACTGCTGACGGACGGAGTGACCACGCACTCACCTCGCCAGGTCTGCAGGCCTGCCCCCGCCCGCCCGCCCGCCCGGCTGTGTCCCCCCCACCCGGTGTCGTTAATCCTCTCACATTCCCCCCCGAGCTTGGGAGCCTGTGACCTTATTTTTGTGCGTGTTTGATATCTAGTTTGCTAATCGGAAGCTGGTCCGACACCCCGTGTTGTGGGGGGCGCCTCCCTCGCCCCCAGCACCGCTGCTTCTCCCACGCTCACACTGCCACCCACGTCCCGCCCCCTCCTCCCCTGCTGCGTGGACACGGATGGCAATGGCCAGGCCCACCACGTGTGGCCAGGGCTGCTGCGGGGAGTCTAGTGTGCGCATGACCCCTCAAGGGTCAGGCAGCCCATGGTCAGCTCCCGCTTTGCCAACGTGTTAGCAGTTGCCATTCCGAAGCACACGGGCACGATCACAGAGGTGCTCTGCTGTCCACTTCTCGGGTCAGGCCAGCCTCGGGGTCTGGACCTCTCAGAGGCCTTCAGGGCCATCTTGGACAATGTCTGTCATTCATCCAAGATCTGATGCTTCTCAAGAGGGGGCACAGTCCTGGTGGGGACACTAGGAGACCAGTCATCAATCTCCCTCACAGGAATGTGCCTCTATTCCCCATGCCAGGGGCTGGCCATCTGGTGGACTCCTGGTAGTCTCCTGGCTCAGGATTTCTCACACTAGCTTTCTGTCTTGGAGCCCTAGGAGGCAGGTGGCTCCCCAAGGCCAAAGTCATCCCCCCTACCCCCCTGCCCCTCCTCAGTGCTGGTGTGGGTGCCTTGCCGTCTGTCAGCACCATCTAACTCGGCCCCTCATTGCTTTGTCCCTTGCAGGTGGCGTCGGGAAAGCCAAGGTCTCTGGCAGACCCAGCAGCCGAAAAGCCAAGTCGCCAGCCCCAGGCCTGGGGTCCGGAGACCGGCCACCTTCCGTCTCCTCAGTCCACTCAGAAGGGGACTGCAATCGCCGAACACCACTCACCAACCGCGTGTGGGAGGACCGGCCCTCATCTGCAGGTGAGTGTGGGCCAGGGTAGGGATGTAGACATGGGGTGACCCCGGCTCTCCTAGGGAAGGTGGTCCCTGGTACCCCTCCTAGCAAGGAAGGGTGTAGGAAGCAACAGATTAGAGAGGATCCTGCACAGCTAGCCATACCGGCTGGTCATGTGAGGGAGCCTGGCCTCCTTTTATAAGCCTGTCAAGCACTGAAGGGTTTTGATGGGAAAGCAGAAGGCAGTAAAAGACCAGAAGGAGAAATGGAGAGGTTACCACGGTCTAAGCAAAAAGTGGCAGGGCTGTGCAGCGAAGAGGCAAAGGGAGAGGGCCAATTTTGAGAAACCTCCAGGGATAAGAGTGTGGAATGGTACAGGCCCAGGCGGCCCAGACTCTGGCTTCTAGTGTGACAGACAGGGTCCTAGTGTGGTCACATGGCTTGCAGAGCCTTCTCCAGCGCTCTCCCGTCTTTCCCACAGGGTCCACACCGTTCCCCTACAACCCTCTGATTATGCGGCTACAGGCAGGTGTCATGGCCTCCCCGCCCCCACCCGGCCTCGCTGCAGGCAGTGGGCCCCTGGCTGGTCCCCACCACGCCTGGGACGAGGAGCCCAAGCCACTGCTGTGTTCACAGTATGAGACACTCTCGGACAGCGAGTGACTCCAGATTGGAGGGGAGCGGTGCCAGGTCCCTGCACGAGGCAGAAGCAGCCCAGCATGGAGCAGGCAGCTGCCGACTGTCCCCCCTGAGGAAGGAGCCCCTGAGTCTGCCTGCGCGTCCATCCGTCCGTCCACCCATCTGTCCATCCAGAGCTGGCATCCTGCCTGTCTAAAGCCTTAACTAAGACTCCCGTCCTGGGCTGGCCCTGCGCAGTGACCTTACTCAGGGGATGTTTACCTGGTGCTCGAGAGGGGAGTGGACAGGAGGGGAGAACAGCAGGCCCAGAGGGGTACAGCGATCATGTGTCAGTTGCACGCGTGCATCTGGGGCAGCGGGGACCCAACGCAGGATGACCAGTCACCTCCACGCCACTGCCTCGCCCCTTAACGCATTTGGAACCAAAGTCTAAGCTGAGCTTGTGGCCCCGCCCCTCCCTGTGCCCCCAGCCCGCTCGCTCGCGCTCTGGACAGACGTTCCCAGCTTATCCTGCCCCAATGCTGTCATCGTAGTCCCCAGAGGCCACCCGGCCCACAAGACTGGGAGCCCATCAGACCAGGTGGGTGCACAAGGGTCCAGGCGTGGCCTGGGGCACGGATGTTTGTAGGAACTGGACTGTTCCCGGCCGTCGTTGTGGCGATGGGAGGGAAGGCAGGTGTAAATGGTGTTGGCTTACAGGGTATATTTTTGATACCTTCAATGAGTTAATTCAGACGTTTCACACAAGGAAGGACTCACCCGTGTTACTGCTGCTGCGCTTTGGTCTCTGCTTACCGTTCCAGAGGCGTGTGCCGGCCAAGGCGGTGACCCAGACACGCAGGACTGGGGGGGTAGGGGCGCCGGCACACAGCCCTGCACCCTCCCTCCTCCCTTCCTTGGGCAGAATGGACTTGATGCATATTCTGTGGCCGCCATCTGTGCACGGCGGCATTCTGTCATTTACATATGTTGTTCCAATTAAAAAGCAAATCATACTCAAGTCACAAAGTTGCCACTCTGCTTCTCACTGGACAGCAGGAGCCAGGGCCGAAGGACCATAGCAGGTGACCCCAAGAGTCAAGGGGATGTTCCCTCAGCAGTGAACATTGACCCCAAGTAGAGTGCCACCAGAGGGCATCCAGTGTTCGCGGCTGTGGGGAAGCCACCAGGTACTTGTATCATAGAGGTGGTGTTCTCACCTATGGGGAGCCCGTGGTCATTGTACAGGGGTGTTCATACCTATGGGGAAGCTGCAGGGTATTCACACCCTGGTGACTCTGTGGGGCGTTTGTGCCTGGAGTAAGGGCGTGGAGCATTCACACCTGTGGTGAAGATACGAGTGTTTGCACCACGTGGAGGGGAGGTGAGTAGTTGAGCCTGTGATGAGGTTGTGGAGTGTTCACACGTGTGGTGTCAGGCATTCACACCTGTAATGGGAGCGTAGTGTGGATGCTGGTGTTGAAGGTGGCAGGTACGCTCACTCATGGCGACAGTGTGCGTCATCTACATGGTGAAGATTACTGTTGTTGTAGACATCGGGATCCTTGCCTGTGGTGAGGCCTCTGGTGTTCCTGCTTGAGTGCAAATGTCCAGCAGTTATACCTGCAGGGGAGGGTGTGTGTCAGTCACACCTGTGGGGAGGATATGAGTGTCACACCTGTGGGAAGGTTTGTGTCTGTCACACCTGTGGGAGGGTGTGTGTGTCTGTCACACCTGTAGGAGGGCGTGTGTCTCACACCTGTGGGGAGAGTGTCTGTCACACCTCTGGGTGACCCTTGTTTCTTGCTGTGGACTATTTCACCTGATCTTGCTCTTTATGTCAGTAGTGAGTATTTTTGGCCTTCACCAAAATGGCCAAACCCACCTACCTCCTTGTATAAAACCATGCTTCCTCCCTGGTGTCTGTTTCAGTCAAGGTCCTCTAGAACAGCGGTTCTCAACCTTCCTCACGCTGCGACCCTTTAATACAGTTTCTCATGTGGTGGTGACCTCAACCATAAAATGATTTTCGTTGATACTGTTATTTTGCTACTGTTACGGATCATAATGTAAATATCTGATAAGCAGGATAATCTGATATGCGACCCCTGTGAAAGCGTTGTTCAACCCCAAAGGGGTCACAGTCCACAGGTTGAGAACCTCTAGAGGAATATGTATCAGGATTTATTAAGAATAAGCTTTTTAAAAATATTTATTTTTATTATTTTTTATATGCATTGATGTTTGATCTGTATATACATCTGTGTGCCACATGCATGCCTGGTACCTGTAGAGATCAGGCTGGAGTTACAGGTGGTTGTGAGCCATCATTGTGGGTGCTGGGAACTGAACCAACCATAAGAGTTCCCTCCCACAGCAGAGCCGAGATGGCTTACGGGCTCTGCCTCAGCCTTGAACCTGAGGCCTGGCGCCCTTCACACCCGCACATGCTCTCTGCACAGAGGAGCCCTGCTGGGCCACCCAGGCCTGCTGTCCCCTAGCCTGTCCCGCACCACCTGTCTCTAGAGCTGGTTTGAGGGTTGGTTGGCAAGGGCTTTAGAGAGACATCTTTTGGCCACTGAGTGCTGGAGGCATGGGGGACTTCCTGAGTACAGGGGTGGGATGTTAGGCCTCTGG